>DWLO01001687.1:0-14259 GCA_018245335.1 Dalla quadristriga | reverse complement strand
TGATTGAAAAAGGAATCGAATAAAATATGACATGGTAATTTGGACCATAAAAATCATAATAAAGAATTTGGTGTTAGACGAAAACCGTGTTTTAATAGTAGGTATATATATTTTACTATACTCTACAAAAATACCTTTTTAATTCATGTTTGATTTGACGTAACGCTATATCTACTTCATTGTGTAATGCACTTGAAAATTATATGTATTTTTATCTAGAAAGTAAAAAGAAAGTTTCTTAGGTACACCTATTGATAGCCAAATAGTAACGACAAAAAATATTATGTTCCTAAATAGATTTGTTTACCTTTGAATTCGGAACAAGGCTTTTACGGGCTCGTTATCAGTGGCGCCCCACTAAATTGTATTTGTCATTAATTTATCAGTAGAATCCGGTCCGGTTTGATAAAAAACAGAACACAACAACTTTTTTGAAAATGTAGATAATGAATAACCCATTTGCCAGTTCGTTTATCAGTCTATTTTAAACAACCATTTCGAATATTTCCGTCGTCATTTAATTGCATTTGATTTAAAATATACGTCATTGCATTAAAACTAATTGCATGAAATCACTGTAATTAACTGATAAGTAAGTGGGTATTGTATTATCGATCATAAACAAATAATGTTGGTCGTAGTTTGCCTAAAACTCATCAAATACCACAAGCAAATGTACCTACAGTTTAGAAATCTATCCGTTAGCGAGACTTATCTTTATGCCTTAAAAATTAAAGCCTTATATGCCTTTTTCTAGGGTTCCAGCTACAATAACATAACATTTAATAACAATAAGAATCCACTCTGTAGTTTTTGCGTTATACAAAATATTTATTATATTCCATTGGTGGTCAACTGTACATGTATTTATATACCCTTAGGACGACCTGGGAGTAAGTAGCATATGAAAATTGGATTTTTTCATTGGTTACTTGCTATTCTCTGTTGATATCTGTTATCGATGTTATCTATTCATTTCCTCTCATATGGTGTTGGACCAATCAGTACCTACGCATTGAAATTCTGTAACAGGCCTGGTCGTCTTATTAGGTAAGAGGAAGGACAACCGCATCACAATTGTTGCAGGTTAAGGCCACGCAATGAAGCCAGCGAGCAACATACTTTACTGTAAAAGAAGCACTTAGCGAACATAATATTCTATCTATATTAATATTATAAAGAGGTCCTTAATTGTATACAATATGTATGTATTTATTTGTTTGTTTATAAAACTTTATTGCACCTTTTACAAAAATGATCGCATACTAAAAGTATTCTCTTCCAGCCAATGATATAAACAAGTTTATATATACTAGAGATTGATAACTGTCATGGCTGGGGGTAATGTATGTTGGGGGATATCTTAAGTACTACTGATCCGATTGTGAAAATTCTTTAGCTGATAGAAAGCTATATTATCCGTGAGAAATATAGTTCCTATAATTCTTTTTTACTAATTAGAGATCCTTATGAAAATTCAATGTTTATAATCCTAGGTAAGAAGCGCGCTACAATTTCTTTTTCATGTAAAATAAACTCCTGAAATAAATATGACGCGGGCAATATCTAGTTTATTATAATAGAATATATCCTGGCAGGCTGAATGACGTGTAACCGCCCAGCTGTAATTGAAAATACTCAATCTAGAATCACGGATTTTTTTATTAGTCCGTGTCTAGAGTCAATCTTTAACGGTACCTAGATTATTTAATGTCATATCAACACAAACAAATATTGTATTAACTAAACCACTAAATTTAATGGAATCATTAAAAATATATATTCGTTAAGTACGTATTTCTATCGTTTTGACAATGATCCCCTGGGTCGTACAGGGGGTTTTCCTTAGGAGGTATGTTGAATAATAAAAAATAACGGTTCTAAGGTTAAAACGATGACATAATGCTTCACCATCATTCCTCCTTCGCACCACTCACAGAAGATTGAGGTTTCCCAATACCATCCGGATTTGTGGCGGTTATCCACGAATCCATTCACGCAATTGTATATTATCGTACTGTACGAGCTTCGTTCTGACGATTTCTCAGTGGGTTCTACAAAAAAGGAGCAAAAGAAGCTCTCCTTCAGGGCCAATGACCCATAGGGGACACCTCTGGTGTTGCTCGTATACCGTGACGACTATCACCACTTACCATCAGTTGGCTTGTATGCCTAATAGTTAGCCTTTCATCTTTAAAACAACTATTTCTACGATGCATAAAACGAGTATCGCCCATTCATTACTCTCTAGAGAAGAGACAAGATTCTAATGAAATGTACAAATCAGAGAATCTGTACAGATTGCTTTGCTCAACCTTAATTTACTCGTAGAGCTCGGCGAGAAATTCCAGTAATGAAGCTGAAAAATACATGAGACCCTAATATAATACATATGTTCCGCCTGTTGATTACTTAGGATTAATCAGCTATAAGGATTGTCAGTAAAACATTCAAAATGGTATCAAATCACAGTTTTTCTAATCACTATTTAACTAACAAATGTTTTGGACGTTAAGTACTCCCTAACTTTTTTCACTTATACACAACTACACGTGTCATTAGTTAATCAACGAAAAATATTTATGTATAAATAAATAATAAAATGTATTTATTTCAGGTTAAGGACCCATATAAAATTTTGACAGAGTAAATTGAATTTACTTCAAAACAAATTATTATTAAAAATATGATGACTATGTACTATGACTATATATGACTATACTATTGTATTGAAACACCGAATGAATTACTGAAAGCGTCTCTTTAATAATCTGTAATTATGTACCCAAATACGTGAAGTGTCAATGTCAACAGTCAACTGAAACTTTTTTTTTGACAGTGGACAAACATCCTGGGATCCTGTGAAGTCAGCTGTTACATCACCGCCATTTTGTTAGTTACAATGCGCTAAGCAAATCTACTTGTGGAGTTTAATATGACTACTATTTACTAAGGTTTAATAAGGTTTATTTTTAAGTAAAAAGATTTCTTAATGTATCAGTAATTCATAACTTAAATTTACTTAACGTTAATAAGTAAGACCGAGAATCTCCTGTTTTTGGGAGAGGCCTTTAGATAAGCTGTGGAAAATTATAGGCTGACAATGATTGTAATGATGATGACCATCTAACTTCTGGCCGCAAACGAAAATTAACAAAAGTCGTACAATTACTATGACACTCGCTGCTACTATGAGCATTTCACATGGCAAAGGCCTGGAGGATAGTATGCTCCATTTCTTATTTAAGCTGTGGAAAAAGATCCTTATGCGTTCACTCTCTTCCTATGTCTTAGAAAGAAAAGTGTATTAACCCAATAACTTTATTCCTTCCTTTGAAGTTCCGCAATATAGACTTAATAGTATAGTTATACGCTCCTCCGTCGCCAATTACTTTTACGCGTAACGACTGTAATTACGTTATAAAACCGTAGTTATTATTTTTAATAACAACAATTGCAACATTATGTAAAGTTACGTAACAGATAGTAATAGTAACACTATCAGCGTGTTCCACTCGCGTGCATTATCAAAGGCTTGTTCATTTAAGAGAACTAACGTGCAACTCCGTCGGCAGGAAATGAGTCCACGGTGCATCGTTACGATTCGTTCCGTCCGTCGGTTACGCAAAGCTACAACTTTACCGCAAACAGAAATTTCTAGCTCAGTCTCGTGCTCGGTGCCAACTTTCCATCTCCTTTCTACTTAATAAACCTTGCATTGTACTCGGATAACAAATCATAAATTCAAGGATTTGGCTCTTTCTGTCAATCCCATATCTTTTAAGCTCAAAATATGTATCGGGAAATGGACATGAAATAGGGAAGACGAAAGCTAAGATTTCTGCGCGTCATTCACGAATCCGGAGCTCAAATTCAGGTATTCTTCTGCCAGTGTTGACTTACTTAGTAAAGAGTTTTAATTAGTAAGAGCATTAGATCGTTCATTCATTATTTCTGCAACCACAACCATTTATGATTAACCTTTGCGATGTAAATAAATCAATAGTTACAAAAAAAAAAAGTGATTTATATTGTAAACTATTTAGTCCAATAACAAAAAATAATAAATATTACTACGTACATACATTGGTACGTAGTAATATCTACAACCTATCGAGGTTGTTTTGAAATAATTAGTCGAGTCAAGATGGATTCACGATTAAGGATCTCGGTTAAGGATTTTGCAACACCGTTTACAGTAGGTACGGTAATATCTTTAACAAGAATAACAAAAATACTAAAACCATCTTCCACCCTAACTGAGCTTGAAAGGAAAATGCAGGTCAGTCGCGTGCTTGCTTGCGTAGACATTTTCTGATACGGTATTGACGTAAAAACACTAAAATGTTACCCCTTAATACAATAAACATATTGCATTGCAATACTGCAGTATTCATCATAAACTACATACAGACAGCTTCTGATGTCACTCGACCGATATTCTAAAAATGAAATGAGTGACCGTAATTGGTAAAGCTCGGCCCAGCCATACACTGTACATCGTAGGTCAACGATATGGATTTGTCAATGATGCATAAGGCTGATCGCCCATTGGGGTCTGGTCCACCGCGCACTGGCTAACAGACACTAAGTACATAGTTAGTAGTACTGTAAAAGTTGCTTTGGCGTCTATTCTATGACGACCCCGTGGCACGTTGGTTAGTTACCCTGATTCCGAGCTGTGATACCGGGTTCGAGTCTCGGCCGGGGCTATACACTTATCTGGCAGATATGAGGTTTGTATTCGATTTTCTGTGTTTCCGCCACCCGCAACTCAGGGAATCCTAGTGCGGGGGTGTGTGTATAAGAGTTTACTTTAAATTTTTTTTAATTCAAACGCTTAATCGGTCGAGCTTCTGCGGTTAATTTTTAGAAAATGGGCAATAGATAAAGCAACCGCTTAGTTGCTTGAGCGCTTGATTGAGCTACTAAGTTGCATGAGCTGCTTGGGATAAAGTAGCGAATGTGCGGTGAAACAGACGCAAATGGACGGTCAGCCTTATTCGGTACTACGCAATCTGGCAGCGCGCAGAGTCACGCTTACGGCCGCGATTGCGAATCCGCATAATTTACGAGTCACACCATCTAAATATCTCATTAAAACAATGTCTAGCTAATTGCGTTAATAAATGATGAGCGCTGATTACACCACGATCAAGCATAAACGTAGTTTGCGTTCACGTCTCATCGAGTGCGGCCACTATAACTATATGATTAGTATAACAAATAGTTTAAAGAATTGAATTGAAGTGAAGAATTACTGATTAACTGAAGTGAAAAATTAAGAAATCTTTTTACTTGTAAACCTTATTGCACTTTAAGCACTGTATAAATAGCTGTCAAAATAAACACCACAGGGAGGTTGTGTAGTGCATTGTAGTTAGTAAATAACAAAATGGCGGCAATGTAACAGCTGACTTCACGAGATGCCATGCTGTCAAATGTTGGTTCACTGTGGAAAAGTTTCAGTTGACATACATTACATAATTACAGATTATTAAAGTGATGCTTTCACTAATTTATTCGGTCTTTCATTCGGTGTTGCGATAATATAAATCTTTTTGATTAACTCTCTTTATCTTTGATAAACTAACGACATCCTATGTCATGTGTAAAGTGAAAAAAAGTTAGGGAGTAACGTCCAAAACATTTGTTAGTTAATAAAAAACAATAACACTTTAATGTACACCAGGACAGAATATACAAATTAAGAAATTACATTACACATGTAAACAATAGGCGGTCTTGTCGCTAAGAGCGATCTCTTCCAGACAACCTTAAAAGCATGTATTCCTTTATAGTGATTTAAGAAGCAATTTTTGCGGAGATACCTGTGACTAAACGTCGCCTTTAGTACAGTCTATTTGTCCTGATAATGCATAATTTAAAATATTAAACTCGATTCACTTCGACAAACAAATCGAAGTGCTAATTGATTACATTGCGAAATGTTCTCGGCAACAAGAATTTATTGTAAGCCTTAAAGCTTCAATGCAGCTGTAGTGTGGTACCTTTAACCGGAGGGCACGTGCTCGACACTGCTCGTCACGATCTCACGACGGCTGTGTAGAAATCGCGCGGTTTTCACACTCACAACGCTGTCTGGCGAGCCACGTTCGAAAATAGATCCCCTTTGTTCCAACTCCTTGTATTGGGCAACCCTGATGATACATGGTACCACCATAAACCTACTGTCCAACGCTTAATCAACCATACAGCGTAATATTGCGACACTTGTTGTACAATACTAAGCAAATTGTACTCACGAACTTTATGCCGTAATGCTACATCAATGAAACCCCACCAACAGACAGTTATAGAGTATCTACACAACCAAGTATCTTTTTACAGTTTTCACCCGTTTTTTTATGAAGTCACTTTATTTTGCTCGCATGGGGTGCATTTACGATGTCATACGCAGTAATAAATTTTATGGGGTCTCGGACTTCTAATAGGATTTCGCGATGTTAGCTGTTTTTATGACACGTTGCGATATACCCACCGTTTATGTAGCGGGAGATCTACAGAAATTACGTAGGTACTCTTAGACCGCGTGACAGCGACGGGCGGAGCCATTAGGTGATGGTACCATTACCAGTAATGGTGCTGCGGTGAAATTATTGTCTTTCGATAATAATTGTGTTTCGTTCGGAAGGGTGTGGATGTTCTTATACAATAGGCGATCATCTCAGTTTTCAGGGATTACAACGCATCTTTGACCAGATGTCTTTTCTAAGTTATGTGCGCTTTAAGTAATTGAATATTGCTTTCGGTGAAGGAGAATAGTGAGATACTTGCATGCCTGAGAGTTCTCCATAATGTTCTCAAAGGCGTGTGAAGTTTACCAATCCGCACTTGGCCAGCGTGACGGACTGTGGCCTTACCCTTGTCACCTTGAGAGGAGACTCGTGCTCAGTAGTGGGCCGTTGATGGGTTGTGATGATGATGACTAAAATACTTTACTGTACACCAGAATATAATATACAAATTAAGAAATAACAGCACATGTATACAATAGGCGCTCTTATGGCTAAGAGCGATCTCTTTCAGAAAACCTTAAGCATGGAATGAATTCATAATTATTGAAGACTGGTGGATACATTATACAGAGATTAAAGAGACAAATAAATAAGAGGAAAGAAGGAGAAGGCATTCAGAGAAAAAGTCATAACGTCAAATAATGTGCTTTAACTTGCCATCAAAAGGAGTTAAGTGAAGAGGGATTGTCCGATAGGAAGTGGTGAAAGAAGTCCACATCAATCAAATTGTTTTTCAAGCAATTTGTGTTTCTGTTTCAGTCTTCAAGAATGTACCATACAAGAGTATGCACCTGTACTGTGACCAGTTTAAAAGGACTACTCGTAGGACTAGTTCTAACTTAATTAAATCTTAATTTACTGGTATTAACTAATACTTACTAGACATTGTTATATTCGAGGTTGGTGATCCATGGGTGATACTGGCCACGTTAGACTTGCTACTGCTATGTCAAGCTAAGTACATAAAAAGCCTGTTTAAACTTTTGAACCTTCTGTCTTGTAACGCACCTGAAATTGAATTGGTATTATTAACATTTTTAAACATTTATAAATAATAAAAGCTTACACACTCACATACCGCACTAGGATTCCATTTGTTGCGGGTGGCGGACACACGCAGTAGACAACACAATTCAACGCCCAAGATCTGAGTACAAACATTTATCTGTCAAATGAAATAATATCTGCCCCGGGCCGGGGATCGAACCCGGAACCCGATCATCAGGGCCACTAACCATTATATTCAAATTTGCGTTTCACCTTTTGAATAGGTATTTGTGGTGTAGATTTCTATTCGTCGACTCTACGTCGTATGCTTCAAAAGTAAGGTGCTATGTCTATTACATCACTGCTTACTAGCGTTTCATGGTTGAAATGTTTAATGAATGCAATATGTCACGCGAATTGCTAGTCCAATTTGAGCAGAGTGAGCCTTGAAACGAATTCTTTATGGACGTTATTTGTTCTGAAACGAGTCATGCGTGTTCTTGTGTCATATACATTTTATAATATTAGCTGTTCCCCACAGTCTTAATCGCGTAGAAATTGTTTTTTCCCTCCAAACTTATACACGCATTTCACCCCTTTAGGGATCGATTATTCAAAAATCCTTTAGTGGGCATATTTTAAGGCTCTACTTCAGTAGTTTCACCTCGAAGTTGATGAATTTGTTAGTTTGTTTATCCTTCTTTCACGCAACGGATCGTCGACGTGATTTTTTTGCATAAAGAAGTTGTGGGAATATTAGGCGTGTGGAGCCGCGGGCAAAGTCTCGTTTTAATGAATGTCTAACGCCGTTCTTTAACACTCTGACTTCCAGTTGGATGTATTAGCTTATCAAAATTTCAGGTTTTGGCAGCGTAAAGCAGCGACAATAGGATGATGTAATATTAGGGGCTGCGGACCACTTAGTTTAATCTCACCTATAAGCAAATAACATAGGAGGGTCTGTCTGTGATATTAAAATAAAGGTCAATAATTAAATGGAGTATGCTATTTATATGACACCTTAACATAATCAACAATTTTTAGAATTTTCGTCTGTCTGTCTACGTATTTTTTTGTAGCGAATAGGCTTCTTTGTCTTTCTCTTCCATTCCTTTTTTTTCTCCCTCTTGGTCTCGTGGCCCTGTGTGTGTAATTTTTTCATGCATGGACATTGCGTACATAACTAGTTAATATTTGTGAACACAACAACCATCACTACCCATTCCTCTTCCATAGGAGTTTTGTCTGGTGGTCTGGAAGAGATCGCTCATAGCGATAAGACTGATTTTTATATAGATGTGCTGTTATTCTTTAATTTGTATATTCTGTCCCGGTGTACATCAAAGTGTTTTGTACTGTTTTGTATTGTTACTATAATAATGTTGTTCGTCTTTGTAATTTAAGTTCAGCAGGTTTTCATTTGGTAGAGTGAACTGAACGTTGTTTTATAAAGTTAAAAGTTCTACGCGTACCAGGATCGCATAAAACAACCGTAAAGTCCACGTACGTAGTGCTCTAGGTATTATAAAACCAAGGCCGCACCGTTCACACGGCTCGAGTTCAAAAACGAGTACCGGTAAAACGTTTCTGTTGCAGTGCTGGGAATTATGCGAGCTAAACTATGTTTAGGTAACATACGGACGGGAAAATAATGCTGCCGTTACATAGTGCGGATGCATTGTAAAAAATATTGTGGAATGCAGCTGGTACGAAAAAATGCAGAACTGGTTCTCAATGTAGGTATTATTATTATTATTTTACTCTTTATGCACCATAAAAATCACAATGGATTATACAAAAAATACTTAAAATCATGTACAAGGGCGGTCTTATCTGTAAGCAGCTAATTCTTCTAGTCAACCATATGGTGAGGAATGAAACAATACAGCTATGAAATAAGGTAGGATGCACAAGAAAAGATCATAAGGATAATTGATATGAAATCAGCATTTAATGATACCTGATGACGATACAAACTCTTTGTTCAACAGTACTTTTTTATGTTATGAGAATTGCAAACGAGCATGCAGTCCCATAATCCACTGCCGCCCGTGATCATCAACGATTAACTTCGAATCGACTGTACGACTGTTAGTTAGTAAGATAGTCCTGCTAGTAGTAGCTGTTAATAGGAATATTAGTGCTTAGTATTCGTTAGTGATGGAACTGTGGCAGTTAGGTATGTAAGCGTAAGTTAGTCCTGTTTGTAAATATATTAGCACTAACAGCTGCTGGTATGAAAAAGTGCAGAACAAATCTTCAACGTAAGAACTCATTGTTCAACAGTTACAGTTTACGGATTGAAACCTTTATTTTTAGTAAAAATGCTCTTTGTCCGGTGTTAATTATTAACAGTGAATACTTTCGTAAGTAATTTTATCTACTAGAACGGTACGTCAAAGTAATTTGAATCGGGAAAACAAAATTATAACGAAAAATAAAGGTAGGTTTATATATATCTGTTACTATTCTACGTATGTTTGCTGCCGTAATTACTCCGTGTGTAGAATAAAGTGTATTCTATCTATATATCTAAGTCATTTTCATGTGTGACGCCAGATATATAATAATTCCAATTTAGTATCCGGTATGTTTTATAGAGAAAATAAAACCTGTGATTTATTCCTTGACTACACTTCTCATGTAACTACTTGCTCTTAAGAAAATTGACCAAAATCTTATTCGGATACCAACAGTTTTATTGCATCTTCTAGGTAATATAGGAAACTTTTTTATCGATGTGGACTTCATAATCATTTTTTTTATCCTTTCAGCGATGCAGAAATGTTTATTAGAGCAACCATGCTGAACGTTGGCGTAAATTTTGACGCAATAGTAATATTCCAAACAATATAATAACGTTTTTGTTAGTAAAAAAAAGTGCTTATCCGCATTGTAAAAACCACTAAAAAAAGGTATCAAGATCACTGTCAATGGCAGGAACTACGACCGCGACAAAGGTCACCCTTAAGAACGAGATGTTTTACATTTTACAAAAACAAAGCAGATAACACACAATGTGCAATATGTATTTTTATATCGCAACGAGACTTTTCCCGCGTCTGCGCTCGCGTAAAATTAGTTTTTCCGTATAAACTTTCGACCCAATGCTAACCCCTCAGCTTAGCGGATCTTTGTTGTAAAGGTAGCTTATGTGTCACCTGCCCATTAATTGTTTATGGTTAATGAAATAAAAACGTCGATCCGTTGCTCCGTGGCTACCAGCGTGAGAGTGGAACAAACCAACAAACACACTCAGACGCTTATAAAATTAGTAAGAATATGAATATTGTAAATAATCTGTGGTATAAAAAGTGATTATTTGTAAACGTGTGGAATTGCAACAGCAGCGGATGCAAAAACTTCCAGTGCGTGAAACATTCTGTTGTCTACAAAGGTTCCGGACCCTGAGCTCACCATGTGTTAGAAATTACTTTAACGTGTGGAAAAAGGGCAAAAACAACTCGTAATGATTTCGCTATTTCTCTTTTTCAATAATTAGATATATAAAAATTAAAATATGTCTAAAATGTCCCTAATTTTACTGTCAACAATGACTTTAATATTTTAAAAGTATATCTAGGCTATTACAATAATTTGAAAATGTTAGAATGTGGAACGAAGAGATGCCAAACGTGACGGGTCTTTTATGTAGAACATTTTGTCACAGATTAGGTAATAGTTACTTCGTATTTTATTTTTTAACTAGTTCACGTGTTTCTCGACTCAACCATTTAATAAATAATAATAAAATTATACTAGCGTTTATTTGAAGGATGTAGCTCTATATTTCCTCATTAAGCTTCAACATATATTTGTTATTTATTAACAAGGGAAATGGAATCTTTTCCTGTTTATGTAGAAGAGTGCTGCCACTTGACGTGGCGTGCGTCTATTAGTTTGGCTGCAACCCATAGTGGTCCATTGCAGGGCACGCGATTCTCCTTACAACTGAAAAGGGCACGAGCGTACTCTACCACGCTGCTCCAATGTGGATTGGTAGAGGGTTAGTGGCCAACCTGAGCGTTGTAAGTTTTTCAGGGCACCCGAATGCCTCCGACAAGATTTAACGCCTGTTATCTAACGAAAACAATCGGTACCGACGGCTTAACGTGTCGTCCGAAACACGGAAGCGCGTTACACTAATTTTGCCACTAGTGGGCACTGGTCACCCATCTAACTGCCGATCGAGCGGTCTCAGCTCTGCCGGTGCGCGGCTTAACTCGTCAATCAGTTACGATTGATACTCACCGCGCGACCCTAAACGCTTTTCCATTAGCTTAATTGTTTATTATTTTTGTCAAAAACTTTGTCTTGTGGACAAATACATAATAGGGGCAAAAACCTTCAGCTACAAGTGTAGCAAAATACGCGTATTTGGTATTTGACTTGCTTGACAAACAATTATCCGACGTATATCGCGTATCCTGTCTACACACACATAGCGGTTGACTAAACACAATACGCAATGTGAAATGCCCCCGTTAATAGTTTGTAATGTATGTTTGTAAACTGAACTCACTTTTTGATATTTAATAAATAATATGTGGGTGAGCATGGTCTTCTGAGAATACGTCAAACGAAACAAAATTAAAAAACTAAATATGGTACCACACACCGTTCATTATAATGCATTTATACATACAACAACAAAATGGTAGATATGGGATGATCATAATAAACATACTCTACCTGTTATACCTACTGAACAAACAAAGATGCCGATGACTACTATACTATATACTACACACACGTATACCTTTATCACACTAATAAACACACATTATTTCCGCCCGTTCAGCAGGGCCTTCCCGAATATTTTATCCTGATTGCCTATCCATCAATTTCGAATGGACTACGTGGTCCACCTCAGTCATTAATCTGAGATATTGTGGCGTCTCCACTCATAAATCGATGGTGTCCGGCAATGTATTTCGTATCAAATGTCTCATGTGACAATAGTAGTTGTTCTACAATAGTGAACGGTAGGTTCCAGGTGGTAGACTTGTTGTGCCCGGTTGAACCGTACTTAAACAGGTAAACATCACCATTCCCGTTACCCATTTAAACAAACTTTACGTTTCGGTCTGAAAGCGGTTGCGGTTACGGTATGATTCTTAGATGACTATGTATGCAGAAGTAGCAGCGCAATATATATAACTTGCTTCGTATTGACTCTGGTTGACTTCAAAATGACTTCTTTTCAAAGTCGGTTACAGTCCCTACGGGTGGCAGTGGCCACTTAAAACTACGGCGTGCCTGTTTGCGACTTCACCATAAAAAAGTACTCGCATATTGGTGTCAAGATCGTTTGTTCCAATGAATGCGATCAATAGATGTCTTCTTTGAGGGCCAAATGTCGATCGCAAATGTGAAGTTTTTATTCTCAATCTTACAATTCATCTGAGGTTACAAAACCAGGAAAACGTGACCCGCAAAGGGACGTTGTGTTTCTGTGATAGATTATCTCTCAAATATATATTTACGTTGTATAATGGCCTCGGGGTTTATGCGTATTCTTTGTTCTTTCGAGGTGATGCTGAAATTGATTTACTTGGCATTGAAGTAATGCTAACTCATAATATACTTTTGAATAATTCGATTGAAAAGACTTAAGTACAGAAACTTTGGCACGTTGATGACTTTTCTTTTCTACTTGTTATACCTACATAGCTATTAGATATCTCCTAGATCTAAATCGAGGTGTGGAGTGTTAATTGAATGTTATAAGTGTTATGTTCCACCTAGCTCAACTAAAGCCAGTTTTTTTTTAAATGGACTTGTTTACTAATTAATTCCATGGTTCCTTGGCATAGTTTAGTTTCGGGACCCTAAAAATTTTGCTCGTATAGGTAGCTTATGGTTTCCTAGCAACACGTGTCGTGTACAAGTTAGTCTATGAAAATTCAATTAATAATTGAGGATACACCATAACGTGTAACGAATCAAACTGACGACACGTCGTAGATATCATACCTATAAATAAAATTGGAGTGTCTGACTGTGATATTGAAACTACGTCAATAATAAGGAATATGCGTGAAGTTAACATTTTGTTAAAAAGAAAATAGAATATTTATCGTTCAGACATTCAGTCTAAGCCGTTATTTGCTTATTTTGCTCCTTTTTAATGGCAATAAATAATAAATGAGATGGCAAAATAGGTGAGCGAAATTTAAAATTGCGAAACGCAACGCCATTGTTTCGAACGAAACCTTACGTCATCCGCCATGACAACAGTTTCGCAGGTGTAGACGTTTGTATCGTGTGTGTAATCTTTGGGTTACGGTACACATGTCGTGTGTCGTATTCTAAAGCGCGCGAAAATTTTAATCAGCACAAATTTGTACGCGGATTAAATTTCTTTTTAAATTAAATTAAAGAATATTTATATTTATTACTATTTTTTAACGATGTAAACAGTGATTTAAAAACGAAACAAAATGCTTTAATAATAATAATAGCTTATTAAATGGAATATGCTATTTATGTGACACAACCACAACAAAGTGTGTATAACCAATCGTTTTCAAAATGTTTGTCTGTCTGTGTTATTATGTCGAATACGAATTTTGATGAAATTTTCAGGGTTTGATTTTGTTTTATCTCAACATCTCGAATGCTTTTTTTAGTAACAGCCCTTAGCGTCTGTGCCGCAAGGGTCCCATTTATTTCAAACTGCCAACATTAATATATATCCTACATTAGACTCAATGAACTTTCTGTGTAATGC
>DWLO01001686.1:0-14259 GCA_018245335.1 Dalla quadristriga | reverse complement strand
TATTGACATACTTAACAGAATTTAATATCGACTCGATTATTGACATACTTAACAGAATTTAATATCGACTCGATTATTGACATACTTAACAGAATTTAATATCGACTCGATTATGGACATACTTAACAGAATTTAATATCGACTCGAATATTGACATAGTATTTTGTTTTTATTTATTTATTTCACACTTTATTGCAAGACCTTATCTAGGGATTACAAAAAGCGGACTTAATAATTGCAAATGGCACTCTCCACAGTCAACCAGTTATAATCTATACATCTATGTATAAATATGAAAATTTAATGTTCATACAGTTCTTTACCATTCGTTTTGAAAATGTTACACAACCTTGTATTCATATACGCACATGTATATGCATATGCATGTGTATTATATGAATTTATTTATGTTTAGATAAAATAAAAAAAAATCAACGCGGACGAAGTCGCTGGCAACAGCTAGTATATTATAGAAAATTCAATATCAATATAAGGAGCACACCCCATGCCCGTCTGTCCGTTTGCTTCTTACACATCTCGTCCACGACATACCGTATTGCTTCGTCCGCACGGCGAAAGGGGGCGTCGTGGCGCCCTCCCCCCGCTGCGACCGCGCCGCCAGCCAGATGTAGTACAGAGTGTTCGGATACAGTCCGTTGAGGGTATACGTCTCCGTTATCGGTATGCGTCTATTTAAAAAGAGAACACATGCTTTTTAGAAGGGTTGCGGCCTCCAGTATACGTAGTACGTACAGGGTGTTCCTATACAGAAACCAGCCCGTTGATACGTCTCCGTTATCGGTATGAAAAAGAGAAGGCAGGTCCTTAAGCAGAGCTGTATTGATACTTGATGTGGTACAGGGTGTTTGAATACATACAGCCAATACATACAGCAGCAGCTGTATTCGGTATCCGTAGTTTGTGTTAAGTATCCTGGTCACTATAAATCGATTTCACTGATGCCCACACTTAAAGTGAACTTTAACTGTGTGTGGCTTGAAAGCTTAGTCACACCGTCGTCGTGCACTTACACCAAAAACGTAAACTTTAAATTAATTAATTCAATAATATTTTTCAAACTTAGTTCCAATTTTAATTTTGTAGCGTAAAACCGGAGAGCTCCGGGACAAAGCCGTTAAGCCCGGGAGAAAAACGCCGGCAATGCAATGAAAATCGTCATACTCGTAATTCAAGGCATTCCCATTATTTCATTTTAATAGAAAAATTCCACTCCGCGGCGTAAGCCCCGTAGTAGTGGATGGAAAATACGTCAAAGGAATTAAAATTACTTCAAGAGAAAATATAGTAAGTATTCGTATTTTGATTTCTTATTATTTGTTTGTATAATTCATAATCATTTAATTGATAGAAACACAGGGTGTCTATGTATAGTGTTGCTATACATTTGAATCAAGTACAGCATACAAAACTAAAATTAAGAATTTATAGTGAGTACTATTTTATATCGGTATTCAAATAATTCAAAATGTCAACACGTAACGGTTTGTTCTCAACGAGTGCTAATAAAAATAATTACAAAATGACAAGATTAAAATTACTATTGCTATTACTAAATATACTTCAGGAGAAAATATTGTTCGTATTGGGAGTCCTTATAATTTCTTTGTTTATCTAACCCTATTAACATGAACTTCAGGAGAAAATATAGTAAGTATTCGAATTTGGATTAGTATTAGTACCACGACATCGATTGCTCGATTGGACGTGGTTAAATAAAAGACATTTTAAGCATACTCATGGTCATCAACATCACACATCCGCAACATGTTTCAATGTGTTGCGGGTGGCGGACACATAGAAAACAACACAATTTAACGCGCAATTCCCGAGTACAACCAATCTGCGCAATAAATGTCTGTTCCGGCCCGAGATTGAGCCCGGGACTCATAGCTTGCCAGCCAGGGCGGCACAGAGTCGTCATAAAGAAGTTTTAAATATTTTAAATAATTCAAGAACCACTCACTTCCTGTGATGCTCCTTGGCGTATGTGTCGTTCCAGTAGAGCTCGTAGGAGACGATGTTGTCGCCAGCGTGGGCCGGGCGGCGCCACGACAGCGTCACCGACGTCTCCCCGGCTTCAACCGCTACCAGGTTCGAAGGCTGGGAAGGTACACCTGGACCAAGTAAACATTTCAAATTAAGTTTCTTGTAGCGCTAGCAGCTGCCGGGCGTCAAACTGAGCTGGCTCATGTACGATTCCACCAACCACCCCTAATGTGAGGGAACTCTTAAAATAGCGGTTACCCATCGGATTCCAGAGCGCGGTCTAGTATGTTTAACTTTGTCGATCGGTTATGACTATAGTCAGCCAGGTGAAGGCTTCGATTACCAACGTCTTACCGGCTTCAACCGCCATGAGCTTCGAGAGCTGGGAAAGTATATCTGGACCTAGCAAACGTCGCAAATTAGGTCTCTTGTAGGGCGAGCTGCTTTCGAGTGACAAACTGAGCGGGCTCCTTAATTTAGAGGACTGTTTTAAAGCGACTTTTTTATATTGGTAAAGTATAAATAAACCGCTAACCGAGCTATAAATACACCTCGGTATATTATAGCCTACTAAAGGACCTGTAACGTGACACTGTGTTACGTATAAACTCTTGAATTATTCCGCAGATTTATTGATTATTTTGTAAGAATACATTATGATCTTCATAATAATATAAACATAACAAAGATAGTAGTAAGAATAAATTCAAAGTAAGAATTTTATCGCGCGGTAATATACGCGTGCCAGTCATATCCCAGTTTGACATTTATGACAATGGCAGAATCTGTACGCGTGCCAGTCACATCCCACTTTGACATTTATGACAGTTGCAGAATCTGCCAGTCTGAGGATTAAAATAAAATAATCCCCACATAACGTTGAAAAGCCTGGCAATAATACTCGTTTTCTACTCCATTACATAACTTAAAGTAAACCACGCTTGCTCAGTCTCAGCCCTAAAGTTAAGCCCTTTGTTTTAAGTGTTTAGGGCCTCAACACTTAAAAGGGTTAAAGTTCAAAGGTTTTCAAGTGTCTCAGCACGGAATTTCAGACCCCGAGAATTCCCTTTGATTAGAAATTATACTTGCCAAGATTAATGTTTGGTTCCACAGATTTTCTTTGATTTTGGCGCTACCATTCGACACAAAACTTAAGTATTGGACTGGGGTCAACAAGTTACGCCGTAGAATCGATTTGGAACCCATTAGCTAACGACTTGGTCACAACTTTTGGTTATTTATCAAGCCCTTGTAGACAAGACTCTATTTTTAGGGAACCGAACTTCAAAATGAGAAATCGCTTCACGTGTCACTGTTCGTTGTGACCCTTTTAAGGGTTCCGTAAGTCCGTTCCCAACGAGAGTGTTCAGTGTGTAGTGAATACAGTGTTTCATTTAACTGAGATAGTTTGGCGAAATCTGAAATCATACAGTTACATGAAAACTATCTTATTACCCTACCACTTGTAGGTACCTTAAGATGAATTAACTAATTTAATTTCAAGCGTTTATTTAGAGCGGATAATGCGGGCGCTTTTTTGCGACAGATAAAATCAGCCTTATCTAATTCCAAGAGAATTGCCGTAAGTCAAAGCCTCTGCAAATTCTCTTGCAAACAATTTGCAACTCTCTCGGAATTGGACAAAGCTGATTTTCAATTATCGCAATGTGCACGCATTTTTCTCCTTGTCTTGACGGTAACGTAGCTAGTTGAACACTGACCTTGCTGCGTCTTGACCTGCACGGGCGGGGAGATGGGGCCCTGCCCGACAGACGTGAAGGCCTGTACCCGGATGGTGTACACCGTGTGCGGAGTCAGCTCGCTGATGGTCGTGAGGTGGCTGTTGTCCATCTGTTCACAAGTATTATCATATACATATTTAATAAAAATTATTTAAAAAAAAAAATTGTAAGCCTCATTACATTAGTTCATTGGAATCCTGACCTAAGCTAGTTTATCTGAGTTAATCTATTTCTAGATGGATAAGTATATTAACTCTTTACTCACCTTACGCATTTGGTTTTTTTACACCAAAAATAAATGCAAAGATAGTAAAAATTTGAGAGGTATAAAAGGCGGTCTTATTGATAAACAGCGATATCTTCCAAACAACCTTGAGATGAAGAGTTAGAAAAACAGCTTATCAATGGTCGGGAGCACGAAATAAGGAAAGTAGTTTTAAATTTAATCAGAAGAAAAGAAAACGATAACGAAAGGCACAAGAGGAGGATAAAGAACAGAGAAGAAGAAATTCAGGTAACGTGCCAAGGTTAAAGTTGAAGATAATGAATTGGCTTGAGATTAAGATGTGCAATCCATCCATCCATCAATATTAGAGCTGATCACTCGACGCTACAAATTGTTCGCGATACCAAGATGTAGACTGACACGTAAAAAAGAGTCTTCCCTAATCAGAGCGCTGGCCTTGCTCAACGGTTTATTGGCTTGGAACCCTAAAATTGACGTATTTTTTCACCTATTGCTGTGTTTCGCAGGGCAGCACGAGAATACCGTGAAACGCTTGACAAGTGAATTGGATATCTGTTATGCTTGTTAAGCTTGTTGTAATAATAATAATAAACTTGGTGCAGTCGATAGAGGGTGGTTATCCGCCAGGTGCACCATATTAACATTAGTGTCTCAAAGGGGCCTCTACGTGTTAGACCTGTGTCTCCACGCAAGCCTTCCAAATGACCGGGTCCAGTTACACCTGGGACCCGTGGATATGTCAACGAGATAATAATAAATAAATAATAATAAAAAAAATTAAGATGAATGCGCCTTACCATTTGAGAATGCCATGATTGCAGAGGCTGGGAGGGATCCGTCGTATAAAAAATCTTATAACCCTGTAACGGAATTGAAATATATTAGAAATTAGCAACACTCAACGAAATAAGCTAAATAATTCCTGCTTGGCCAGAGTCGTGATTAACAGTTATTGAAGACAAACATTGTTAAAGTTAAAGGTGAGAGTACTCATTATGATGTATTGTTCCACATAAATTCATTATTATAATCGATTATCCTACCAATGAATCAAACAGGTATATTAATCCACAAACAAAACAAAACGTAATTTACTAAATTAATTTTATATTGATCAACTAACATTGGGTGTGGCGTTTCACTAACTGGGTCTAAAGCCGCATTTACGACGATAGCGACGGGTTACTGGCGGGGTGACCATACAAAATTGATTCTTGCTTCTTTATTTTTATATGATCGAACCGCTGTCGCCCCACTGACACTCCGCCCGTTGCTGTCGTCGAAAACGCGACCCAAATAATATAAAGTCGAGTATAAATTTTAATAGATCCTTACAAAATGAGGTTCTACGTTAAAGCGGAAACCAATCAAATGTCTTATGCATACAAGTTTAAAAAAAAATCGTTGATGAATTCCTATTTCGAATTGGAATGTTTGTGACGCACCTACCAGGAGCTTCAACATAGAGAAAACCTTAGCGAATTCAAAATGCAAAATGCAAAGGGGTACTGCGTATTGCAAAACTAACCGTCACTTGACCATTAGGTGTCTCCGGTTCGTCCCATTGAATCACCATAGTGCTTGAACTGAGCGGGCGAACTTGGACGTTCCTTGGCGCTGAGCCGGGTTCTGAAAAAAGAAAAATGTTTACGGCTTCCGCGTTCGAAGTTCAAAAAACTTTTAATGAAGCCAACTCTAAAAATATATTCGGTATGCTTGTTGACGAGTACAGAAGTTACATGATAAATATTTAAATGCTTAAACTACACACCGAGATAACCCATTTGTTTCATTTTGCCCCAAAACCTTTAAAACAATACCATATCGTGTTCAAAAGTTTTATTTGCTGGTTATAAACTGGGAACTGAAATCTTTGGGACCAGAAATTGACAATAATTTCTATGTTAATTACAGGAAATAATATTCAGTGTACTTATAGGAAAAAACGAGCAGGTTTACTAATATTTATATAGGATAAGCATCTAACTCTAACCTAATATACATAATATAGTGTTAGCCACATAATTAAGAACGATTTCTATAAATATTGAACTATATAAAAAAAAATCTTATGAATACATATTTTTCGTATGTTTCTTCTCAACAGTAATTATTTGTATTTCATAAAAGGCATAATATGGATCAAGTAAACTGAATAAGGATAACAGATACCAAAAAAAACTTTAATTTTTAATAAATAAAAATTCTTTTTTATTGGAATAAATTGGAGCTGGTAAAATAATTAAGAACGATCAATAAACTGTTCGACGCTCACGTTAGATGAAACTTAAAGTCAAAGAATTTTAATCAAAGTAAGAGTATTAGCACTTAAGAAGACAAATGAATACTTTTCAGGTCTGTCATAGATGTTTTAGTGGTCTTGTTAAGGCATAACACCAGCGCAGGATTTTGTTTTAGCAATTTTTGAAACCTGGCTAGGAAAACAAAAGAACATATTGCCTATTGCCAAACAAGTATTAACAAACAGGCACATAATATAGAACAAAAATAATCCTCTGAAGACAAACCGAATAATAAGAGACGAATACAATAGCCGTCGTAATAGGATTTGTAAAGTCAAAGTTAATAAATGACCTCGGAAGATAACAGAGGCGCAATTTCTTTCGCTGTTATAATGCTAAAAGGTTCAAACAATAAAACTTGACTAAGGATTAGGATTATTGTTCAAGATTTTATTAAGTTATTTTTCATTTGCTTCAACAAAATTCAACCACAGAAACATCGTCTTTAAATTAGGTATAACCTATTTTATTTATTACATTTTGTACCTTTTTGTTTCAAGTTATAAGTTTTTGTGTTATATTTAATGAGTAATGAAGAATAATGTCCCTTTTAATATTAATAAGGATGAGTAAATAAAAACAGAAAATTAAGCTACAGTAAAAAACCAACCGCGAACAATTTTCATTTTACGGAAATACAAGAAGCCTTAGGTAACCAGCGACAGGACAAAGAAAATAAAGTAATACAGGTAAGTCAAAAACCGAAGGAAACCGGTGCCTTTGAACCGGCAGGAATTAGATCTCTGCTTACTGGGTCTTTTATTAATACTTCACTAAATAACCATTTTTATTTCTCTGCGCGACACGACGACACCGCGTAATTTGAGCTGCGCGAGCCACAAGTCTAATTTAATATTTTTCGGCAAGAGTAGACACGATAGGCGCACGACAAGATAACGAGAGAATAATGAAAAGAATATCTACTTATTTTACATTAAAATACATTATTATCTGCTATTCATTTGAATTAAATTGAAAAAGAGATTTTCCTGTAGATTACAAAAGATTGGGAGCCCTATATAGACTTCAGAGATCCGTAAATATTTGATTAGATTTTTTCTCTTTTAATTTTGTATCATTGTACGCACGCTTCGTTAGAATGGGATCTTACGTGCTTAGTAAGGTTTATTCAGTAAATCATGGAAGCTAGTGGAATATCAGTCATCAATTGTTATATTCATACTCATATTCATACATATACCTATGCATTCCATGATATTTGTTATAATAGATATTACATATTTACATATAATATTACATACGATATTACATTTAATAGATATTACATTATTAAGCCTAGATTATTACAGTCATCCTGTCGGGCACAGCGAATTAAAGGAGGCAGATTTTTTTGTTTGAATCTTTTTTTTAAATTTATTTAATACAGTAATTCACGTTTATGATTGGTCATCTAGTTTAGTTTAGATTTAATATTTACATTTCAGTTTAATATATGGTTGTTATGATAGATTGTGTTATGGTATTTTATAATTAAGTATTATTTGCTATAATTGTCATTTATGTAATTTTTTTCTTTAATTCCATGATATTTATTACAATAGGTGGTAAAGCCGAGATATTATAGTCATCATAGACCCATGGATGTTAGTATCCGTCAATTATAACATGAAATGTGTACTAATTGAATCAATTAGCGGTCAAGGTTATCGGTTTACTGCTGTCTGTTTGATCCACAACAAAGTGGATATCAATTGCATAAGTCGATAAGCTAATTAAAACCTGGTGTTTATCAGATCTTCGGTAATTATTATTTATTTATCAGATTAAATAATAATATATCAGAATAATTATTATTCGGTACTTATTATTTATTTATTTATTCTGATAAATAAATAATAATTACCTACGATCCAATATACAATTTCTCGATTTGGTTATCAGCGTATCATCATTTTCGTCAGGAATATTATTAATACAATCTTAACAAGAAAAGTTTAATGGCTATTATGTAAACAATATTCTTATGTTTACAATATGTGATCCATTGTAATTTTTTATGGTGTATGACATGAAAGTCTAATGTCCCAAGAGTCATTTCTCTACTTTATGGTTATCCGCCATTTTTATATATTCAATAATTAAAATAAGTTAAAAAAGTGAGAAAAACAAAAACTGTCCTATAATCTTTTTGAATTATGCCACTTTTCTATTTAACCGACGACCTATTTAACTGCAATTTAAATAAGTACTTTTATGACTTTTGTGTTTCGTTTAGCTACGCTTTACTGTAAGCTAAGTGCTGACTAAATTAAAAAATATAAATACATAAATAAAACCAACGAATCCTTGTAGGGATGCGAGTGAGATGTAAGAGTTAGCAGACCCGTTTTGAGGCCAATAATGGACTGATGAAGATACAGAGTATAAATGCTAGTTCAGCATGACACCATAACTATCATTGTAGATATGCTATGTGTTAGTAAAGCCATTTATTTCTATTGGACCAGACGAATATCAGCGTTTATCACGATTAATAGCGGGTCTGTGTATTATGACAAATCGACCGGTTATAGATAAAATATGGTATCTAATGCCACAGATTATTTATTAGCAGCTAATTGGCCGTGATTTAGGTGGCGTGAAGTGAAATATTGTCGTAAATATGTTTTGATCAGGGACCATAAAAAAGTAAATTCGTGCCGATGCTCAATTTTTTCTTTGAAATGATTTAAATAAAGAAAGAAAGTTATTTGTATGTTACTCAAAGACAATTTATATATGTGTTCTGAATGGACTAAATAAACCACAACACTATTACACAGTTAATGTACGGGCGGGCAAACCTAATGTCCGACATATAATTCGTCTCATTTGAAGTCAAAGAAAGTATTTCAGTTGCGTTCAGTCTTATCTCTTTGCGCTAGTTTCCAGTCTTGAAAATCAATATAGGCAACCGTTTGGCACGGAGCAATTTAGAACATCAATGACATGCTGTAACGTCTGTTGCACAGTGATGCTTATACGCTCAAGTTCCCGCTCACCTCAAAGCAGTGTGAGCAGTTACTGCATTTAACACAAATAATACGATATAAGTAATAAGTTACGGTGTATGTCACCCGAGAAGATATTAAATAACTGAAATAAATAAAAATAAATAAACAGGTGCGAAGCTGCGGTATCTGTGGTTAGTATAAAATCTAAGTACTTTAAAATAAAGGTCACTTAAATTTGTGGAAAACATCCTGAAGTAGTAAAATTGATTTTTACGTATTTCTATAATATACATAATGGTCCCCATCACCCTACGCATCGGACAATTGGGCTCTATACAGCCTTAATATATGTGTGGGCTAAATAAATACCCCAATACATTTAAAATACTTACTTGCGCCTCCATATAGCGAATCCACTGTAGGGAAGCAAGAAAAAGAACACGTTTTTATTAGTTGGTAAACAATGATATTTTAGACAACTTTGAACAATTCATATACTTGTGCTGCATACAACGGCTGGAAACAGGTCAGCGCACATTTAGAATGCAGTAACATGTTTCAGCGCAGAGAAACAAGGCGCGAAATGAGCGAAGAAGTATATAATATAGATTTATAGCTCTTTCAAGTCGTACCATTAAATGCTACCTGACAAATAACGCAGTTGGTAAAGGTCAATGTCACCTAAGTTTATTTGGAACAAGCACGCCATTTTAAAGTACGTACGAGAAGGGCACAGAAATTATTAATAAGATACGTATTAGCAACTTTGTTGCACGTAGAAACGCGTACAGCATACATCATAATATGCAGATATGATAGACGTGTCGAATAATTTGCGATAAGAAAGAAATGACTAAAGCCACTTATCGATACATACTTCAACAAGACCTATACAAAGGATACATATCCAGTCAAAGATGGTTAGGTAATTATACGAGAAGTAACGACCGATGCCTTCGGTGTAATTCACCAATATAACGGAAGCCCGTACAGGATAAATGTTAATTTATTAATCAATTAAGTAAGGTATTACTTCTTCGCTCGCATCGTAAGGTAACCTACACATAGAGGGATAAACGAAAGATAATTTGACCAGAACTGAATGGTGCATGAATAAGGAAACGAAAGTAAATCACGCACTACACTACCATCTACAGAAATTAAAGATAACAGTGCAAATGAAATAAACAAAACTGTTTCATTACAGGATCACTTAGAAGCGAACTTACATGAAGCATCGGCGGTAGTAGCACGTCGCGTTTGCATGAAAAGACGAGTAAACAATCCTTAAAAATTATTACCAGCGCAACAAGCGAAATTCTAGTAGAGTCGGTCTAAAGCGTTAAAATCAATTCCATAAAACGTAAGCGAGAAGAATGAAAAGAAAGAAGCGATTGATGAATGCGTAGACCCTAAACACGTTACGATTTATTTAACTGATTGTTAAATAAATTAAATTGATTTATTAATTTTGGCAGCAAGTCACGGCTATTATACAAACCGGGTATTATTTATAATAATTTTACACGATTTTATAAATTTGCTTGTGACGTATTGTTGCTCAGGTTCTATAATTGTATTGTTTAAGATTACAAACACTTTTTAATTAAATCTATTGTTTTTATTTAATCATAAAGTGAGCGGGTTAAAATACATTTTAACGTATAAATATGAAATAGAAAATTTCCCCTACGAAACCAGATATACGAGTAACAAAAAGGCTAATAGAAAATATAAGGCGATTATATATACCGCTGTTTCGTGTTTAATCTGTTTTTTTTTTATAGGTTTTAGCCTAACGAACAAGCAGACGGGCCACCTGATGATAAGTGGTCACCGTCGCCCATGGACACTCGCAACACCAGAGGAGTCGCCAATGCATCGCCGGCCCCGAAGGAGAGCTCTATTTTCGCCTCTTTTGAAGAACTCCATGTCGTAGTCCACTGAGAAAACCTCAGACGGAAGATCATCCCACAATATATACGTGCGCGGCAAAAAAGATTGGATACAACTTTATTCCTTCGTAAAATGACGCTTTATCGAATAAGTTGAATGATAAAATAGTTAGAATTTCCTTGAATAACATACCGGTTTCTCCAGTGGTGAGGACTGCAGGTGCTGAGGGAGGTCCTCTGCCGATGTTGTTTACCGCTATCACATACATTTCGTACTCTGTGTACGGGGAGAGATTGGTCACCGAATAGTACTGGGTTATCACTCCGGAGATTTCACTGAACGCCTGTTAACGAAGAAACGGTGATGAATGATTGAACATGTACAATTAAGGTCATGAATTAAGGATGCAACAATTATCGTATACATTAGTAAGTATTTGAAGGAAGTGAGAACATTTTGGATGTCATAACATTAGAAGGATATAATTGAGTAATCCTTACTAATATTAGGAATGGAAAAGAGAGCGTGTTGGTTTGTCTTTCTTTCACGGGTCAACGTGATTTTTGCAAAGTGATAGTTATGGACCGGAAAGTGACAAAGGCTGCTTAGGATTTTTACCGGAAAAACGCACGATTCCTGTGGGATAGATAAGGGAATTTTACACGGGCGAAGCCGCGGGCAAAGCCTAGTCAAAGCGTAGTCAAAGTAAATTCTATTTATTTGGTTGCTCATAAAAGAATACAACAAAATATAATACTTGGATATGGATAGAGTAACTATAAAGTATTATGTAAGTTCCCGAGCAGGGCCAAATTAAATCTTCTGCGAAGAATGAAACAATTTCCTTCGTTTTGGCTTTTTTATTTATTTGTTTGGGGCTATTATTTATCTTTATTTGACTTAAGCCTTTCCATTTCTGAGGAGATCCATGTTATATGGGTCACGCATTATTATATAAGGTCTTAGTGTTTGAAAGGTTATACCATTTACCTATGCCGTAACTATAGTGGGAAATGAAACAACTGCAAACATTGCACTGTGTAAAGAGGATTGATTTTAATGACGAACCTCAGATTAAATTGTAATATTTAGAATGGAATAGAAGTGAATTAATTTTGTCGAAGCATGGCAGTACAACACTGTAATGTATGTGCAAGCATAGCCTTTGACCATAGCCAATGAGGGCAGTCGATCACCGACCGTGACCAGGTGAACTTGTATGCGCATCCTCGTGTCATATCTTAAGTGTGTAATGGTTTTCACATGTACGGTGTTTTATTTCCTATATCACTGTTCAGCTGTGAAATGAAATGGAAATGTATTTAGTAAAACTCATTACATTAGTTCATTAGAATCCTGACCCCTAAACTAGGAAATCCCGTATGTCAGGGGCCAGTGCCTTCCCAAACATAGTTTTGGAACAATGAATTATGCTAGTGCACTTTAGCAAATGACAGTTTTCGGTTACTTACAGAGTTTTCTAAAAGCTAGGTACATTTAGTATTTTACAACAAGAAAACACAGAATAGGTAAGATTTTATGGTGGGTACATAAGTAAAATTTTTTTTTTTGTAACTGTTTTGTTATCGCATTGTGAATATAAGTGACTGTGTGTGTTAGTGTATATGTGTGTGTGTGTCAGTTAAAGTTTACCTGATTGGCGTATTTTGGTTTGTACTGGATGACGTAGTATTGAGGTTCCTCTGGACCGTTGTACGTCCAGGCTAGCCGCACTGTGGTAGCAGTGACCTCTGATGACCTTACTTCCGATGGTGGTCCGGGTAATGCTGTAGATAAATATGTGTATTAGAATAGATAACTTCTACTTGGAATAAATCTTTGCAACAATATCTTTACTTTAAATTTAAATTTAGCACAATACGCCACAAAATAGAAAATTCTAAGAAAGCACATAGAATCAAAATATAAAAGATAATTTATATCTAGGTTCGAATGATTGGACATTTTTATTTTCTTCAAAAGATTAAGCAACGGTCACAAATACATATTATCCTATCTGTACTACCCCAGTGATATACCCAAACTTTTTTTTAGTTCATAGATTCATGAAAGGACCTAGTAGATTTCCTTGTGGTACTCCAGTTTGAAATTAACTTGATTATCCTCTTGAACGTAAGATACAAGCAAGTGATTGGGCCTGACTAATTAAACTGCAATTATTTTGGCTATTCAGTTCGACCATAACGACCGATAGAAAACAACAAAACTTTAAGATGAGAACAATGACTAAACAAGCCAAACTTAGGCCGTTAATCCCGTCGAATTAAGCTGAGAAAACGGTGCTCGAACAATAATTAGTCATTAATCAAACTGACATTCGTTTGTCTCCGGGGCCTTAACTTTGCAACCCTTTCAATTATAAATTATTACAATAATTCGATTATAAATGATAACACTAATTCAATTATGAATTATAACACTAATTCATAACGGACGTCGCCTGGGATTGCCGTAATTTATCAAAGTGATTTTCGCAAATCCTTTCAAACTTTTGGAGAACTGGATGAACGACTGAGTGATGGCTAGAAGTAATATCGTTAAAATGTTAACGAGCTTCGTAAAATAAATTTTATGTTTATGTCAAATTTTATTGATGCGATGCAAGATTTTGTAGAACACATAAAGTCACAATGTCATTTCTGTACATTTGCAACACCCTGCTATAATGTTGGCTTGAACATTGGTTCCGCACTTATTGACATTTTAAAGGAAATACCAGACTGTGAAAATGATACGAGTTAATAACATTTTACGCTCACTTAAAAATAGAAAGTCATGGATGACATATCGCACCCTTAAGGATATACTAGCTTAACTCAAAACAGTACATTTTTGGGGAGACGCAATAAACTATTCTGCAATTTTGACCGGTGCAAAAACATCGCAATGAAAGAGATTCGTGTAACGCTGTGTCAATGAAGAAGGCGAATTTCGTTGTAATTTCAATTTGAAATCATAGCCTGTGTCTGCGTTACTCAATTTGAGCCCATGTCTAATTACAGTGCGATATACATATCGCACTCTTAGTGATATACAGACCTAATTAGATATGGGCTCGAATTGAGTAACGTAGACTCACAGGCTTCTGT
>DWLO01001685.1:0-14261 GCA_018245335.1 Dalla quadristriga | reverse complement strand
ACGACGGATTTGAGAGCTACGCCGGCGTCATCTTTGCGAGTAATATACTTTTTAATATTTTGCGAAATGTATTATTTATCGAGGCTTTGCCAGCGGCTCCGCCCGCGTAAATTTCTCATAGACGAGTATATCCCACAGGAACCGTTAATTTTCCGGAAAGAAATAATCTATATCACACTCCGGCCTATAAATTATCTCTATGCAAATTTTCACATAGATCTATCGCTCTATGTTCATCGTCGTCCATCGCCGACTCCGTGGCGCGTTGGTTAGTGACCCTGATTAGTCAGGGTCTGCAGTCCCAACTGTGGGTCCCGGATTCAATCCCCGCAGGTTAATTGCGTTTCGCAAAGCGATGCGACTAGTATCGCATTCATCTGACTTTTGGTGCAAATTTGAACTTTAAAGATTTATAAATAAAATAAACGCGACGAATGGATTTTTGAGAATTGTACACTCGAGGCCGCATTTTCCTCTCTAATCACTTGGTTCGACTGCTTAGTGGCCTTGATTGGACCAAGCGCATTTTCGATGACAACGACTGGTGCCGACATGGGGGTGACCATATACATGGTCACATTATATAATATATGGTTGTTATATAACCAAAGAAGGGAGAACCAATTTTGTATGGTCGCTGTCGTCGACGCGGCCTCAGGGGTGGAATGGTGTGTATGTTCGTATGGAAAAAACAATTTGGAAGAGCAAAGCAGGGGAGAACAGCTATCAATTTTATATTTAGTTAAATTAAGGTTAGTCTGGTTCTGGCTCTAATTCCTCCTATACAAATATTAAGTGGAATTATTACCGTCAATTCAGACAGAGCGGAAAAGTGCACGCACTTTTCTTTGCGATAATTATATCAGCCTTATCCAATTTCAAGAGAGTTGCAAATTATATGCCACAGAATTTGGTATACCGGACAGAGGCGTCGACAGGCGCAAGCGCGGGCGCGGCAACTCTCTTGAAATTGGATAACTGACAAATATCACAAAAAAATGCGTGCACACTTTTCCGCTCTCTCAGAATTTATGCTCACTGAAGCGTGTTAATAAAACAAACTCAAATCACGCCTTTTGTTGGATTACGGACGTTGGTAAGCAAACTTTTTCCACAGTTCAATTAGGCGTATATCCCGGCCTAAGTAAACAAACAGACCAGCGAAATCGATAACACAATTAAAAGTTTCGTTTTAAATCTTTGGAGACGGCATCAACAACTGGGAATTCCGTACACTGAGGGACAGACTGATTGGTTTAAGTGTTTACATTATTAATGGCTACAACAATGGTTTCTATGATGAAAGCTGTTTTCTGCAGCTTTATACGAGTAGAAATTGTTTTTCCACGCAAACCTTCTTAAGGAAATGTCTAGGTATAATTTGAAAAATGTTATGTAATTTGTTATCATTGTTTCATGTATTGTTGACATACAATTACTGACATTTCACATATATTTAAATTTTTTACAGCATATTTTTGACAGAGATATTTAATGAATTATTTTCGCCCTTTTCTCTATACAAAACTAGGTACCTATATGAAAATTAAAATACATCCTTAATTTCCATAATTGTATTGTATTGTATTGTAATCGAAGGCAAGAGGCCACGCGGACGTACCCTGAGACGTTGGACGAACCAGGTGACTTATCACACGGTGGAGAAGCGGCAAAGATGGAGGAACACCATTAAGAGGGTTATACCAGTCCGGAGCCATGATCCTCAGTAATGAGGGAACAACGCAAGGAGGAGGAGGAGTTTGTTTGAAAATACTACTTTTTCGCGGGTCTATCATCCTCACCACACAAAAAGTTATAATTCAGAAATAAGTTGACGAAACCCAGACTAAACCTTTGACAAAACGGAACGTTAGCATTATAAATTTGGACAAACATCAAGATTGACGAAATAACCAATTGACGAAACGCACTTTAGACGAAAAATACGTTTGAACGAATTGTACCCTTGACCAAACGCAACCAATCCGAGCAAAGTCTAGCAAGAATAGAAAAGAAAAACGAAAGTTCAGTATGTATGTCACACAAGTCACCGTGTATAACGTGTTCCTTTTTTTATTTTTTTTATTTGACGAACCCCTAAAATCCAGGAGCAGATAATAAGTTGGCACCGGCCCGAGTTTTCCAATACTATCTCCCTCTGATTTGGTTAAACTTCCGTTTCTCCTCCGCTTGCGATAGGATACAAAAGTGCGGAGTTTTTAAAGAAATAAAATCCCGTTTAATTGAGCTACTCAGCTTCGAAACAAAAGTTCCTTTGGAGTAAAATGTTTTTCTCGTATTTCATGCGGCCTTTGAATAATGTCGTCATTTTCAAAGAAAGTTGCATTATTTGTTTGAGTTTTCTTTCTGGTAACAACACGTAATTTACGGTATGAATTAACAGGTGGTAGACTCTGTACAGTCGACTTACCAGGAATTGGGTGGTGGAAATTTTGACCTCCTCGAGGGTCACGTTGTTACGGAGTTGGCTTCAACTCATAGTGACCCATTGCAGGGCACGAGTCTCTCCTCACAACTGAGGAGGCCTGGAGCGTACTTCACCGACGTTTCTTACTCTTTCACGCAGACACTGGTGAACGGATATTGATGGAACTTTACGATCTTATAGCTTATACACCAGAAAAACACATAGACTATATTTTATGATTAAAAAAAATTATAAATGTGATTTCAGAGGATATATGTTTGTTACTCAATTTCCAAAAACAATACCTAAACGAATAGGGGTTGTTTTGGAAAACGAATGTTATGTGTGTGAAGCCGCGGGCGTAGTCCAGTGTAATATAACACAAGTATAACATGTCATCATCTCGACATTATTTATTTATTATTTTAACAGGTCGGTGCTGGTCATTTCGAGAGCTTACGAAAATAACTGTAGAAATTTCACTACAAAATGCGTCGCGTGTTTTAATTTCCAGCTTGTATAAACTCATGTAATTGAGACAATGAGAATGAAACAAAGAATGTTTGAAAATGAAATGCTTAAGAGGCCTGTCACGTTTCATATATCTCTCGTTCACAGTTTCTAACATAATGAATGATTGAAAATGTCTAGGTAGACTTTTGAAAAATGTAATCGATGACAATAAAATTACGGACATTAAAGACATATTTTCATTTTCATATAGCTAGATTTAATAGAGAAAAAGGGCGAATACAATTCGTAATTTTTCTCGCCATTTTTCTTTAGTAAGATGTCTGACTTATACTAAATTGATTGAAAAAGAAACAACAAAATTATTATAATAATTATTTAATTGGGATGTAAATAGGTAACCTACTGCAACATTCACATACATACATAGTTACTTAAGTCTTAAAGTCGCAAGTCGTTTAGTTAAACGCATAAGTTTAAAATACAATTTTCTTTTTAAAAAAGCACTTCCCTACTATAAATTCCGCAGTATAAGAACCCAAAAGAGCAAGCACTTAACATGATGCCTTGGTTCATTTAATTAACTTGGTTCGAGTTGTACCTTAATTTATTTTCCTCCCACTTTTTTACTCGCTGTAGTTCTTCAGAACATGTGGTCTTCGCATGTAACTATATTAACACTGACCTCATTTCTGTATTCCTGTACCTCTTTCTTTGTTATGTGTAGACTTTGCAGGCAATCAAAGAAAAATTCACCCTACGCGCTTTACCCTCAGCCCGCTTACCCGCCACCCAAAGTCAAGGTCGTAATAGCTTAGTAAAATTAATAAAACATTATATATTTTCTTATCTTAGAAATATTAATAAATGTTTACATTAGTTTGATTGATACGCCTTCACGGCTGAACCATAACAACCAATCTTCAATAAATTTGGTACAGATATAGCTTGAGTCACGGAGAAGGTAAAGGATACTTTAAAACCCGAATGTTGATCATAATTTAACACGGATGAAATCTTCGGCAACAGCTAGTACTTCATAAATCGAAACATTAGTATAATCGATATCGATACAAATATCGAAAGATCAGTGAATGTAATTGTAAAAAAAGAAACAAATATGAATTAAGTTCATCCAATGACACGTGGAAGAAATCTATCTGACTAATAAATAACCCCTATTTTTAAGTCAGGTAGTGGGTATGTGTCAGTTCTATAACTTTTTAGACGATAAATCTAGCTAACTGACACATAATCACGGTTGTAGAGGTCGTCCCCATTTTCGTCACGGGCTTAATTTCTACCCTGGTACTCATGTTTCTGTGATTTTAAAGATGGCTACAGTTGTTAGTATTCTTTTAGTATATAATTATAGTTTTAGTGGCAGCCACAAACGGGCCTTTATGCACCAAGCCAGTTGGCGAGCGGCCGTCCAGTTAATAAATTATGAGCCATTTCACAACCACACGATTTAATTACGTTACTTGAATCCCTAATGAGCTTTTATTAAATCTTTAGTTCGTTGCAGTGTTGATTTGATTAGTTACTAAGTTAAAATTATTTCATTGTCCGTTGCCAGTTTCAAACATAACTCGTGAATATTTTATGTCTGTTTCGCATGATTTATGCATTTGGGGATTATTGTTTGTATACTAAACTCAGCCCTTGGTATTGAGCGCGTTGGTTGCTATCGCCAAAAAATCCGCTTAAGCGTGATCTTAGGTTCTAGATATGTCTAGTCTATCTATATCCTTCAATTAATTCACTGCTGAATACTACGGATCTACTAACCTACTACTACCTACTACCTGGCCGCAACCCATAATGGCCCACTGCAACTGACAACTGAGGAGGCCAAGAGCATACTCCACCACGCTGATCCGATGCGGATTGGTGGATGGGGGTAATAAAATACCTACTACATACTATTACCTAACCCTTCTCGTCGTGAGAGGAGACCCGTGCTCAGTAGTGGGACGACTATGGGTTGTGATGAATGAACTCGGGCCTTGGGTGTGTTAAATTATGTTGTTTTCTGTATGTGTCCGTCAACCGCAACACAGGGAATCTTAGTGCGGGGGGTATTTATTTATTATTGTCACATAAAAAGAAACTCGTCGTGCGACTATGAGCGCTAAATTTAAATGTTACTTAGAAGACCATAATAATCAAAAGCTATTTACCTACATAACAAGACAGTATATTCACTGGAAAAACTTAACTTTGAAATCTCGTAAGCTTTCAAGCATACACGCCCCTATAGAAGCTCTCGCAGCTACTGAAACCAATATTACGAAACCGATAAACTAGAAGCGAATATTATTGTACAACAATAACCAAGCTTTTGTGCAATACCGGGTGATCTTTTGTTAAGTTTAACTTACAGTATTTACTCGGTCTGCTTCGAACTCAGAAAATCATTTAGCTTTAGTGCATCAGAATCAATTCATCATATCAACCCATGTTGATCACGTATCTTCTATACTCACTCACTCACTCGCCGGCCCAGTATAGGATTTTCATTTAGATAGTGTTGGTATACCCAAGCGACATGTGGAATTTAATGTATCGTAATTTAAAAGGTAACATATCTATTTTAATTGTATCTTTCCACATATTTGGTGTAACGTTTTGCATGGCCTTCCTTGTCATTTAACATACGGATTTCCATCCATAATCCTTTAGAGGATTACTTTTAGACATAGATAGGCCTCCCTTAATCGACACCAGTCCGACCGATCCTGTGCGCTCTGAATCCAGCGGTTTTCCGCTGTTTTCTTCAGATCGTAAGTCAACCTTGTCGAACCAAAAGCAAAAACTGGTACTTTGGTTGGTACTGGTGAACTAAGACTTTAACACGTTCATTTAATAGTGCATCTTAAACAAAATAGTAATTCTAATAGTTACCTACAAGTTTAATCGTACCACTATTTAGGAATCTTTTAACAGCCACAAGTGAAAAGGGTTTTGACGGTTGTTCTAGAGGGACTAAATTTATAGGTACGCGTAGGTTACACAACCTACATTACTTAATTATAAATGGTTGTTTTGTGAAGTATCTACATGCTTAAAAATCTGTCCGCCTGTCACGCTGCAACGAAGCAATGAATCGTAATTTTGTGTGTAGAGATAAAACAAAAATTAAAAGTCGTATTATATTTAAACAGATGTTACCTTAAATTACATGATTGTATTTCCTGTTAGTTAATATGATATAGTTTTATCTTTATCTGTTTATCTCGAAAAATCCACCGTTCCTATGAGATAAAGGCTGTCATTTTCATGAAACATCGTCCAATCACCGTTCAGCTCACTCATTCGTAGAGGGTACTATCGTTCTTCAACATTCGAATATTCTTCTAGCAATCTAAGATTATTATTTTTTTATTTACTACCTATAACAATATAATAATCTATAATATATTACTTCTTGCACGTACACATATTGCGCACCCATTTCTTTTACTGATTTTTCATTGAATAAAAAAAGACTTGCTAAGTTCCCTACTAAAACTTTTACTTTTACAAATACTAGCGTTGACTCAGCCATAAAACCTTCTCATACATTGTCAATAGAGGATTACGCTTTAGGACCAAATCGTGCGACCCAACGTATTTCCATATGAGCAATAGCAGTGAAGTCAGTTTTATCGTTCAAGTTTATTTTACGATATCACAGTATACGCCAGAATTTATACCGTCGCCCGTTCTAGAAATTTCTTTGGTCCAAAGTGATTTTCGGATCACTTATAAATTATTATGACATAAAATTTACCGACATTTAATGATATTCATTTATGGTGACTCTCTATTAGATATCTCGATATTGTTCTTAATATAACGATGATTTATAAAATTTTAATGTCCGTAATTTGATAGTCAACAATGATATCGAAACATATTTTTCAAAAGTCTACCTAGACTTTTACAATTATCGAAAATATTCGAATGTGCGAGCAAGAGAGATGCGAAATGTGAGAGGCTTCTTAAGAGGATGCATCGATCCTCACTTGAAAATGAAGCGGACCGATCATGGACCAATCACGGAGAACTATGGAGATGCAACTATTTCATGTACGTAAATAGTGAGATGGCTATAGCGAGCGCGCGCCTGAATATAATCAACGTATGCGCTAAACATAATTTTAATTTTTTTCACAAAGCTATTAGACGGGTTAAGAATACGGTTTAGTGCATTTCAGAAATGATAGTTAATTTATATTTCAAAAATAATTTCGTGAACTTTTTCGCGAAAACATAGTAGTAGCACAGAAAATGGAAAATTATTAAAGTCAACTTCATGTATTTTTTTCTGGCGAAAATTTCAAGTAATCGGGTTTTGTTTTATTGATACTTAAGATCATATAGGCAAGAAATACGAGTATAAGTTCAAAAACTACGTTCATAATCCTATAAACGAAGGAAAATGAGCGGAATTGAAAACACACTAAAAACCGTTGTATAACCTTAAGGCCTTTCCGCAGCCTTTTAGTAAAGAAATTGAGATATTCAACCCTTGTAGCCGAAGTGGAGGAAGAAATCCCAATAGTGAATGCGCAGCTTCTTTATTGTAGCTATCGGGTTAATATTGAAACGACGGCTTACTCTCTTGGCGATTGACAATGAATGAATATCAACTGACTTATGTTTTTACATTCTATTGGCTTTTGACCTTGGGATTAAGATTCCTCAGAGATCCATGGGAATTCAACTTAGGGATGTTGCAAATGTGGTTGCCAGCAGCGGTTTCCTGACAAATGGTTGCTGACAAATGATGTATTTAATGAGAATGGCAGTTCATACTTACTCGTAAGAAATACCTTTATTGTAAGAACCTTTCATGGTACGGGGTTACTAATTGAAGAAATATGAAGGCCTGCTCGTCTTGAATACATGCTCTAGAATAAGAAGAATAGAACAAATGGAGAAAGGAGGGAACAAATTTAGAATTAACGGATAAGAAATACGATCAGAAGAATAGAGGAGGAAATTAACAAAGATTAAAAATAAATAAAAAATAAAGGTCAGATCAAGAAAGATAATTTTATTAGAGATCTGAATGCATCAGATCTGATTATCTCTACTGCTACAGATTTGCTCGCTCATTATATAAACGTGAAAACTCGTATTTATTTAACCATTCTAGACTCATCCTTAAACCTCTGTAAATTATAGCTGGATATGGTGTACCGCTACCGACTAACGATTTTGCTAATGCATAGGGCGGGCTTACACGTAAATAACTGAATACCGTTGAGGGTACAGCAATGTAAAACGCTTTTGGGTATCCCTACGGAGTTACCCATTAGAATGTATTATCCAGTCAAGTAGTTTACCTGCTTGGAAAAGAGAAAGACAGAAGCAAAGAAGTTTTGGATTTAATCAAACTTTAATTCCTTTGTTTACAGCCCTGGGTTTTTAAGAACCATTACTTATGCAGTTTAATGCAATTAGTTGCAAATATAAAACAGAAAATATTCAATTTAATTATGAATCTTTTAACTAATATAAATATTTTAACCAATGCTAACACTAGCTTGTATGAACTCTGTACTACTAACTACCTACTATGAATTTAATGATTGATAATTTGCAATTGTTGGTGGACCAAGTCTGAAATAATCTTTTATTATTATTATTTTAATTTTTTTAACATGTTTTGTAAACAATCAATATTAATCAGTAAGTAGCAGCCATTTAAAGTTGGAGTATGTTTACGCTACTCTTGATTTCCTCGGAAATTCTAGTAAGAATCTTATCTGCTTACTGTTTTCTTAACTACTTTACTGTTTGACGTGAACCCGAGGAGCAATTATTGGATACTACGTCGTAACTAATAAGCAGAGAACTATACAAAGAACATTGATAATATATGATATACCTTACACCTTATTTCAATTTATTAATACTTAGTTCTACGTACGAGTATATAGGTATATTCTATCAAAGTAAACAACTCATAGTGAATTCAGATCTAGAGTATGTTGTAAAAAAATAAGCTTCGACTGCCGTTCAGTACTCGTGGTATAGTCCTGACTAATATTATATATGTGAAAGTGTGTTTGTTGGTTTGTCGACGTGATTTTTTGCATAGAGATAATTTATGGGCCAGAGCTAGACTAAGGCTATTTTCTATTCCAGAAAAATACACGTTTTCTGTGGAGTATATAGATATAGATATGGGACTTTTACGCGGTCGGAGCCGCGGGCAGAGCGTGTTATAGAAAAAAGTTGAAATAGTGTACCACCGCCACACCCACTTCTGCCGTGAAATAATTGTTTTTCTACAATTGTGTTTCGGTTGGAAAAGTGTGGATGCCGGCTACACTTAAATAAAAGGCGACCACCTTAGTCCTCAAGGGTAGCAACACATATGTGGCCAGCTGCGAACAGGACCATTACTAGCCAGTACTAACCTTACTATCACTAACACCGACTAACAGGATTTACAGTCACTAACAGTCTCATAGTCCTTATACCAACGAATACTGACCATCTAACACTCCTATTAACATCTCATACTAACTGGACCAACATCCCCAGTTTCTTTGAAGGTCCTATTGGGGGTTTGTCACAGATGTCATGGCACGGCAGCGGACGGTGGAGTTGCTTGTTTGTTTGCTATCTTTTACAAATAAAAAAAAGGATATCTTAAACCAATACGTCGTGTCTGCAGTCAAGTACTGATCGCAGTGCTAACAGACATAGTTATAAATGCAAATGTTTACGCCAATTCTCTCGGTACTGCTTTCGGTCCCATGAATGCCATAAAGGAATCTTTAATGTGGCCGCCGTTCTCATAATTGCTTTACTCTTTATTGCGTCGAGCAGCAATTACAAAAGACGACGTCGTCACAAATGAAATGCTGTGGCGTCATTATCATTACGAAAAGAAGCACAAAGATTAAGGTTAATTGCATATTATATAAAATTCACAAGTAAAATATGTCGATAGAACACACTATCATAGATTTTTTGATGGATTTGAATGCGCGCTGATCCAACATGATGTTAGAAGCAACTGATAAATAATTGAATTTTTATTGCGTACGCAAATATATTTAAAAAAAAAAATCACCTAGTAAAAAGCAATTAGGATAATGTTATAATACTCAAAAGAATAAAAGTGATACCTAGAAACGAAGCAGGAAATTAACGAATCTGGTAAATAGGCACAAAATGGCCGCTGGCGGTTTAACGAACTCCACTTCTGTGAAAGGGCTGAAATTAAAAACGTTACCCTGACAAAGCTTTGCGGCTTTTAAATGAAAGATTTTCGCTGAAAAAGAAATGCCTATGGACGACTAACGAATACTGACAAGTCGTTAAGGATTGTCAATGCTATTTTGCTAATAATGTTTGCCTCTATTGCTCAGAAACAACAAATAAAATGTACTCCATTTATTTTAAAAGGTTGAATTTGGGCATTCAACAAAATGCTCAAAAGAATTAGATATTACAAGGTTAACTGTACTTATGGATATTAAGAAATAGGTTTGCCGGCAGCTCCAACCGCGGCCATTTCGTTTTTCAGCTACTAGCTAGCTTGTTCTTTCCCATACAGGGTTTAGGGATATTTTTTTTTAATGTAGGCTAGGTCCGTTTCACGGTTCAAGCTATCTCATAATCAAATTTCATTGGAATCCGTTCAGTGGTTTCTTGCATAGTTGAGCAACAAACATCCATCCATACATCCTGGATAACACACAGATTCCCACTCCCAAACAATGCATTTATAAATGTCACTAATATTAAATTTGTGAAAGTGTGTTTGTTAATTTGTTCTTCTTTTACGCAGCAACGGAGCAAGTGATTGACGTGATTTATTGCATAGATACGTTATGGGCCGTAGAGTTACATAGATTTATTTTTATCAGGGAAAAATACAAGAATCCTGTGGGATAGATGTGAGAATTATACATAGCCAGAACCGGAAGCAAAGTGTAGCACTGTTTAGGTCGATTTTCAGTACGCACCGCGATTCCGGTGTTAGTAGTATTAAGATAAGATAAGTATTAGGTGTTAATACGTGGCGCGTTCTTCTTATAAAACAACATTATTTAACACGTAGCGCGTTCATATTAGTTAGGTAACTAATAACTAATTTTGTTTCATAAGAAGAACGCGCCACGTGTTGATAAGAATATTAGCTGGTAAGTATTCGTTAGATAGAACTGTAGGAGTACGGACTATTAGTGTAAGTTAGTCCTGTTAGTAAATATTAGCATCCGTCCAGTTAATAATCGTTAGTATTTGTAGATAACTGTCCATTTGCTGCACTATACACTGGACACCGGGCTGAATACTTTTGCTTCACATGCGTTTGTTACTTCGTTAAAGTATCAGAACAAGCAAAAGTAGTTTTGAAAATTATAAATATTTGTTTTCAGAAAGGGATCGTTTATGAAAATGGAGTAGGTAGATATCGAACTAGTGCAATGTGTTACAAAGTTTGGAAACTTTTGCTAAAGGAATATTAATATCAACTCGAAGTCAATTTTCCGTTCGGTTAATAAAGAGGAATTGGAAAACAGAACGAGACTTGTAAAACGCTGTGTCTCGAAATAAATATTGATTGGAAGAATAATATCATCTAAATCCCGTGAAATTTTAAGTCGAGTAACATAGGATATGGATATGAATGATGGAATGGAAGGTCTCCAGGTGGAAGAACCTGTATAGGGTACGCCCGGGACGTTTCTTTCTGCACATCCATTTCTACGTTATTTCGAGCAAATCGCACCTAGAAAACCGGACTTATTTACTTCTAGTTCGTAGTGAAAACCGCCATTTTGATTCAGAAAGCTTAAATTGAGTTAAGGTAAGTGTTTAGTTTTTGGATGTTATATGTTTCTTGATTATTTGATCTAAGAATCCCAAAGAAGAAAACACGATTACTTGTTTACTTTATTTAACGAAGATACATTAAGTAATACATTTTACACTAAGTAATAGTATATAAAAGAAAAGAAAACTTGAAATTGCATCGCAAAATTTATTTCCTTTATTCTCTGGCACTACCTACTATGTTTTTATGAATTAATTAATTCACGGAATTATTTTTAATACAAAGTAGGTATATAATTATTTCTAAAAATCAAAGATTATTTTCTTAATCAGTCAAATAGTTTTGTGATAAAAAAAATGATGTTTTTAGCGCTTACGTTGATTATTTTCGAACGTGCGCTCACAATAGCCATTTACAGACATGAAGTAGTTGCATCACTTTCATTATAAAACTATAGTCTGTGACACATCCGGGATCCGTCCGCTTCATTTTAAAATGAGTATCGAGGTATCCTCATAAAAGGACCATAGTCTTATTCAAAGTGGCTCGATTCCGTCGCATAGGAGCATTGCGTTACTACCCAATGTGTCGGTAACCACATCCTTCCGACTGAGAATTGAAATATCTTTACGTCCGAATCGAACCGCACCGCAGGTATTCTAGCATCCAAACCATCAACATTGAGCCTCCACTGCTGGACTTAGGCCTCCCTTAATTGTCGCTACATCGATCAGTGTCGTGTTTTCTGAAGCCAGCGGCCTTTTTTTGGTCTTCTGTCTACCTAGTAGAGGGCTCGTACTCCTTTGCCCACGAAATAAGGATAAATAAACGCAACGCAACGTCTATATAATGCGAAACAGATTTATTTTAACCACGCCATAAATTACACGGTTATTGTGCAAAATGACGTCCCCTTTCAACCGGCGCGTATCATCAATACTCCATGCGATAGTTATCGACCATTGATTTATGTCCCCAGCCGGCCGGGCTCATGTGTTCCGTGTGTGAAAGGTGTAATGGTGACATCCAGATTTCGCAGGGATAACATTGGAATGAGCTCTTCCACATTACTGTAATATACCTTTATATAATAAGGCTTCGGCCTGCTACTGTCCGGTCCGGGGTTCAAATCCCAGGCACGCACCTATGACTTTTCTAAGTTATGTGCGCTTTAAGTAATTGAATATCATCTGCTTTCAGTGAAGGAAAACCTCGTGAGGAAACTTGCACGCCTGAGAGTTCTCCATGATGTTCTCTAATCCGCACTTGGCCAGGGTGGTGGACTATGGCCTTACCCTTCTCACCTTGAAAGAAGACCCGTGCTCAGTAGTGGGCCGTAGATGGGTTGCGATGATGATGATGACCTTTTTTGGTTAACGTTTCCGAGGGAATGAAAAGAGAAGAAAGGTCCTTAAATGGAGACCGCGACTCGGAAAAAGCAGCACAGGTGCTACGACCTAGTGGATTAACGAACAAACAGTTCACTACAACTACTACCACTAGGTGAGTATGGCTGCAGCTCTTGGTGGGCACTGCTGGGCACGGGCCTCTCCTCACAACTCAGGAGGCCTGGAGCGTACTCCACCACGCTGCTTCAATGCGGATTAGCGGAGGTGACTGTGACTATGCTATCACAAAATTTCTCAAGGCTTTACTAGTTATATAGTTATTAAGGCTGTCTTCCCCCGATGGTAGGAATCTAGAATACCAGCGCTGTCATAGCTTCTTCGCAGCACAATGCTGAGCTCCTTTTTGTCGCCACGGTATAGTGCAGATAGTTATTAAATTCCTTTCCTATATCCTACTTTAAGTCTGTTATGTATTTAGTTTTAATTTCGGTAACTAATTTTAATTTACTTCAGCAACCTATTAATACTGTGTGACGTTGAGACAAATAAAGTGTTTTGTATTTGTATTTGCATTCATTACATACTGTCTGTACATACATACACACAGACAGATCGAGACAGTCAAAGAAGAGACATTCATTGAGGGATTTTTAAAATGGAATTGAGTATGTACTAGCTAAGCATTCGAATTACCAAATGCTTCATAAAATAATTCACGACAGTTAAAAGCAGTGGGTAAGAAATAAAATTTATTTTATCATTCCATCCAAGAATGAAAACTGAATGGAGAAAGATTGAGGAGTCCTTTCACGTCCAGTTTTGCATAAAATAGGAACTTCGAGCATGCGGGGTACAGAAGTAATTTTCGGCTATTGCATTTTTGTGATATAGTAAAACATCTGGGTCCCTTTCTGTTGAATATTACGCGGTGTATTGGTGAAATATAGCAGTTTAACACAGCTGTGTTCACATGCTATTATTCTTTAGATGTAAGAGCCTGTGTGTGTAGTTTGACCGGGACTACACTGAGTATGTACCAATATTACCGGTTTTGTTCATATCGTTTTCATTGATTATGGTTGATTGCAACCCAAAGCGGTCCATGCAGGGCACGGACCTGTCCTTACTTAGTCGCTTAGCCTTTTCGGAGGCCTTCGGGCGGCCTGAAAAACTTCCGACACTCGGGTTGGCCACTAACCCCTCCACCCGCATTGGAGCAGCGTGA
>DWLO01001684.1:0-14261 GCA_018245335.1 Dalla quadristriga | reverse complement strand
AGTTCTGGCCGCCAAGAGTTACTAATCTTTCGTTTATAATTTTTAACCATCATGAGAAATTTAAAAATATTTAAAAATTAATAATTGTTTTTTATTTTTTTCGGTTAAATCGACAGAACTATCGTTAAAAAGTATCAGGAACTATAGAACTAATTTGCCTGCGTCGAGAACTCCTTTCAAAATTGGATTTGCTCGAAAATGATCTGCTACCGGAAGTTAGCAGAGCATTTTTTCAGTCTAGGTTTTTTCAGGTAAATTCGATAGAACTATTGCTAAAAAGTATCAGGAACTCTAGAACTCACCTGCATGCGAATAGAACTCATCTTTATTATTGATCTGCTGGAAAATGATCTGCCAGGTTCACGGACACCTTTTTCATCGACGTCGCATGAAGCGTCAAAAATCGAACTTGAATACATTTAGATTTATAATTTGGAAATAAGTTACGCAATAGTACAAACATTCATCAAATTTACCGGTACTAATGAGTTGGACTTTTAAATAGACATAATTAAAGAGAAAGTTGTCCTTGAGTTCACGGACACGCTAGTAGGTACTATCTTGTTGTTCTAATTAAATTCAAGTACACACTTATGATGTAAGGACTGACAGCCAAGTACCTTCTCATAAGGCTTTCTTTGAACTCCTTAATCCACGCGCACTTGATACAGAATTAAAATATCGAATGTAGTACAAAGTACCTCCTAATTTAAGGACTAGAGGTGTTACATTTAGAAATGAATTGACTGTTCTTTATTAATACGTAGGTAGATACGTTGTTAAATGTGAAAATTTCAAAACTTTTTATTTTATCATAAGGCAACATTTTCTTATCGCTGCCCAGTATTAAGACCGCTGTCACCGCGACCTACCTGTAAACTGTGACGAAAATTTCAATGTCAGAAACATCTCGTTACCAAGTTAACTTTATAAAGTTCTCCACAACAAAAGGGTTTAATAAGTATTGTATTTTTAACAAAAGCTGCTGCGACATCGCGCTGATTGGAACTAACTGTTTATTCAAACAGCAGTCGAATTAGAAACATGACTGCGAGTTAGGGTCCAATTATCACCTGTTAGCGGTAAAAGGGCACCAACCTTCGACCTTAAACGAACGATACACTAACCTATTGGAGAAGGTTTTTGGTTTTTCTGGAAATTATCAATGTTGGGTTACATCGTACCGTGGACGATACTCGTGGTAGGTACTATTATTTATTTTGTGGTCGGTAGTTCAGCCGATCGACTTGATTTGGATCTACCTACTTCTTACATTCGGTGTTCACAAAATATGAAAGCGCAAACTAAGTTATTTTAAGTAAACCTTGCAGGGAATAATAAACTTGAAATATAGAAGCATACCTACAGGATGTTGCCACCATTAGGTTTCATTTTATTTTATTTTGAGCGAGCAAACCGACAGATGGCAGGCGAGGATTTTAAATCACCATAATAAGTCTATTATACGTTTTGTTACGATTAAAAAACCAATTGAAATAGCCAAGTTGCAATGCGATTAGTGTTTGATCATTGTATATCTAAAAACGGTATCACATTTCAAACTCAATTTAAATTTCAAAACTTGCAGAATGATTTTACGCAAACCTATACTTAGTATATAGTATATAATATAATGTATATAGTATATATATATATATAGTATATAAATGTACTCAACATTTAATTGATAGACCGTCTAACGTTGTCTGCAGGTTAAAAAAAAACTAGCAAGTCGCCGCAGCAGACGCCGACGCCGGTGACCGCATATCACGTACAAGTGGCTAAAGCTACTGACATACGTTCGCTTTTCCGCGGTTTGGTTAAAAGTCAAACCGCAACTATGCGCCGTAAACTCACTTCGCCATTAGACGTGTCGCGTCGACGACTCGCGGTGTTGTATTTCGCCATGCAAAAACTTTCTAATGTTTACTTATGTGAGAGTTAAATAACTGATTTAGAATGGACGAACTCGGCAAAAAATTTTAAAACCTCCAACGACAATGCTTATACTCCATTACAAATTGAAATGTAAATACCAGGTATAAACTCCTGATTATGGACTAAGCTATAAACTAAGTATAATTTTACTTTGACAGCGACTAAAAAAATCCCTCGAAATTCTATTTTGTGCACAAGCTGAACTACGTGAAGTCGTAATGAGGTTGATTTTTTTGTGTATTTTTTGTTGACACAGCGTAAACATAGGTCTCTTTAATTTTAATGTGTTTTTGCACCGGACAAAATAGCATAATGGTTTTTTGCGCTTACTTTTTTTAGTTAGCCAGTACTGCGTTAAGTTTTGAATTTTACTTTTGTACTTCGCAGATTCTGTCTGTTCCTTAATATTATTAATGCGAAAGTGTTTTTGTTGGTTTGTCCTTTATTCATGCTGCAACGGAGCAACGCATCGAAGTGATTTTTTGCATAGAGATAGTTTGTGGTCTAGAAAAATCATTTAACAAAAAAGAAACATACCCATACAGAGGTATAATTGGAATGAACGTATCTATGGAAAAACGAATATTACGCAGGCGGTACCGAGGGCAAAGGCTAGTTTACAATATAGAAATTAATATTGTGATGACATGATTTTTTTTCCTTATAGGTCATAGTTATAGGTAAATAAACTTTGACGTCGAGACAAAAGAGTTGTATTTTAATTTTTCCTTTAGTTAATAGTATTTCTTAGAGATAAAAACTGAGATCTCAGAAAATATTATTATTATGGCACGTACGGAACTACCCACCTAACTCTTACTAGGCAAAGGCAAGTCCCGAGGAACTGGTCCGGACCCAATCTAATGCCATTAATCAGGAATGCGACCGCTCGCTCTATTTACACAGCGATTTTGTATAAATAAAGACGTTTATTCCCTTGACTTGTGAAATAAAGCCGAGCTTAAATAACCAGCCCCTTAACCGAACCTTAAATAAATTGAAGCCTAAGGTTAAAGTCTATCTCTACAATCGATGAAATAGTTTTTGAACGTAGGTACTTTTTTATGGTGCTAACGAACGGGTATACGGGCCACATGATAGACACTTTGTGGTCTCCGTGGCCTATGGACACGCGCAACCCCTAAGGAGTCGCCAATGCGTTGTTGGCGCTGAGCTCTATTTGCGCCTTTTTTGAAGAATCCCACGGTAATAAAAAAAAACCTTAGAAGGAAGCTCATTCCACAATTTACACGTCCATCATCCGTCAGCCTTTGGATATAGGCCACTGCTGGACATAGGCCTCTCCTAATTGGCGCCACTCCACCCAGTCCTATGCCCTGTCAATCCAGCGGTTTCCTACTGTCTTCTTCAGGAGGAGGACCGAAACGAATAGGCCGAGTCTAGTTGGTGGGGATGAAACTTTTTTTCACCAGGTGGAGGGCCGAAACGAATAGGCTGAATCCAGTTGGTGGGGATGAAACTTTTTTTTGTGTAATTAACGTAGCGGACGTTTCAGGTAGTGTTATTTCAGAAGAAAGCCTTCCAAAACTCTGCCAAGAAGCCCCCTAACACATTATAAGACGTTTGGAAACTATAATGAGGAGCCTTATAGATTCTTTAGACTTTCGATTTAGTACATTTTGGCGCCAGGAGTTTGGTCCTGGTTCCCTCGTCTTAGAGACCGATTCATGAGATCTGCGACCTGAGTGTCAATTAAATTGGTTCTAGCCATGGCTACAACCCATTAATGGCCAGGTGCAGAGCACGGGTCTCTCCTCACAACTGAGGGTGCCTGAATTGTACTCCACCACGCTGTGCCACTAGGGGTTGGTAGAAAGCTTAATACACTTAATACAACCCAACTATTTAACTACATTCATCTAACGACAACTATCGGAGCCGACGGTGGCTTTCAAAGCATGGAAGCGCTCTTGCAATTAGCGGTCACCCATATAACTTTCGACCGCTGCCGGTGCGGCTTGATCTAGTCGATCAATTATGATTGACATTCGCCGCGCGGCTATGGACGCTTCAACTAAACATATCCTAGGTTATTTGAAAAGAAGAAAGAAAGCAAGCAAGTGGAAAGAAGTAGGTAGCTCCCTTTTATATTACCATGTCGGTTCCCTAGGGCATATCTTACGTTTTATAGGTATACAAAAGCTACCATTCCCAATCTAATGCCATTAATCAGGAATGTGGCGTTCACCCTATTTGCTCCGCAAACCTCAGCGATTTTGTTGCAATAAAGGCGTTTATTCTATTGACTTGTAACTTACAGCGTTGCACCGCTGCTGGCAGTAATTTGTATATCTTATCACAACATAGTGCGTCGTTGTTCTAATAAAAGGGTCTTTTCACAAGTTAGTAAAACTAGTGGATGCCCGCAGTGTTAGTCGTGTTATGTTACAAGGACATGCTTTTTTTTGTAATGCGTGGGAAATCTTCAAAAGATACCCGACCTCTAGGGGGAGAGATCGGCTTATGTGAGATTTTTGTCTTCCCGGCGCAATGTTCCGTAAGAATGTAATTAAATAGAAATTCTATGATCAAGCTTTGAATTCGAACCAAAACACCGAACCTTTGCAGATTCGAACAAATATTACTAAGATTTTCTTTTTCCGCGGCTCCACCCGCGTAATGTTCGGTTTTCCATACAAATTTCATCCCCTATTGAACTTTATTAGGGAATGGAAAAAAACAGCAGATGGCCTTATCTAGAGTTCAAGCTATCTTAAGATATTCCACACCAAATATCATAAGGGTGTACTGTATTATTTACTGTTCAATGTACAGACACGTGCAATTACAATTCCATTGCCTACTATCGACATAAATGCGGCAACTGATTTTTATTTATATAGATAGTGTACAGATTTAGAGTACAAGCACACCACTTTCAAGCTACATAGTTGCGATAGAGCGATCAGTCACCTATTCAGTAAGAAGCACAAAAGTATTCCTAAGGAGGTTGCACGTTATGACATTTCATTATAGGTGTATGTATGCACCCATCATAAAATGTTTTCCAAAACTTCTACAACATGACACATTCGATTCCGACAACAAAAGGACCAATATGTAACAAATTTAAACGACTATATCAAGTTATAAATGCGTTCCTACCCTTGCCGACTAAGATGCCTTGTGAATTTGTGGGAATTCACGTCTTTCCGAGAAAAGGTGTGCTACCTTTTCTCGGAAAGAAAAGAATAAAATTTAAACGTTTATTAAATGTGATCGCATAATCCCTTACACGTTTTCATGTAATCGAAGTGACACGTAACTATCTCTACAGATAACGCTATTATAATTCAACTATAAAGTTATCGGATAATACATTCAGCTCCTACAAGTGAGGCAACACTGTTATCTACTTAATAGAATCCTCCGCCGCCGTACAAGACCATCCTAGCAATATCCCATTAATTATGGAACATGAAGGCAACCTGGCAACTCCTACAGGATGATACTAAGGAAGTCAGAATGTCTTAAGACCGTTAAGCCCCTAGATAAGTCCGGTTTTATTAAATTATTTGCGCATACTATCGAGCGTTTAAAGCAATCCAAGTAATCGCTGGGAGACCTCGTAATATTTCAAAAGTGTAAGGTACATGGGCAATTATTTACAAGCGCGCACGCGTAACCATACCCGGTTATGTCAAAAACTACAGATTTATTACTTGTCACAGTCAAAACTCTTAACCGGTCAAAAGTACTAACAGCAAAAAGGTTGACTGAGAGAAAATGCTATTAGCATTGAGTTTGCCTTTTGTTCCATATATATTTTGGTATTGTCTTATCTTACCAATAAATGAAATTGGAGCGTCTGTCTGTTAAATCAAAATTAAAGCCAATAGTTAAATGGAATACGCTACACACCTAAACATAATAAACCGTTTGTAGAATTTTTATCTGTCTATCTGCGTTTATTTTTCGCGAATAGGTTCCGAAACCGCTGAACGGATTTTGATTACATTTTCCGGGGTTGTAGAGGAACACAAACTTACCGTATAGACTTTGTTTTATCTCAAAATCTTAAACGGTATATAAGTTATAGACCTTAGAGTCTGAACCCCTTTCTCCTGTTTAAAATTTTCTGTGTTTCGAGATTTCACGCTTGCGAAGTCGCTCTGCCTAGTCAAGAATATAACAATAATACCAAAAGAGGTCAAAACTACTGGAAATAATTTTTCCATGGACGGCAGTGGTTGATGGGACTGCATGTCCGTTTGCTATACTCATCATACAAAAAAAAACCATTGTTGCTCTATGAAGATATACTGCGGTATCATAACAGAACCGACATTATGATTGTACCAGAATTCCAAGTGACAATAACTAATTCTATATAAGGTCAATTGTCCAAACCCAGTTTTTCGGCTTGCAAATTACTCCTCTCCAAGGACAATAATTGGAGCAAACGGTAAATAGATAGACGAGGCTAGTCGTAGAATTGATGGGTCAACAGGCGACGACGATCGTCGGGTATTGGACATAATGATGTAACTATTGAACACCCGAGATTTTACAGGGTCAACGACACCCCGCAATGCAATACCGCCACAGATAGATGTGGACGTGACCGGCACATGTGTTTTCAACGCGTATCTCGGCCTGATTGACGATTACTGATCTGAAAATTCAATATGCAATGTTACTACTATAGGGCCTATGTTTAACTTTTAGAGTTCAGACTAAGTAAGGGTGCGTTAAGCCTAGTGGTTAAGACTAAGGCCACTCCTACTCTGGGGCTCAAATCCGAGGCACTTATAACTTACCCAAGTTATGTGAATATGAATTATCCAATGAAAATATACACTAACATACATACCACCACCAATACGCGTTTCGCCCCAAAACAGAGCATCATCAGGGTAAGTAGACTCTACGACGGCCGATCGCAAAGCTAATTGCACTATTGTGTCCAAACGTAAAGAATTTCAAGACACTTTCCTCGTTAGGGCCCTCATTTCGATCGCGGTCCCTAATTGAGGGCTAAGGTGAGGCACAATCGACGGCAAAGGTCAAGGCGCATCCGAGCCTCACTTTATTACCCTTTGCATGTGGCAACATAAAATCACGAAAAAAATCATTCAAATAAATAGGTAATTGTCACTGATTACAACCGATTGATTAATAACACCATCATTTGACAAATGAAATAGTGGATGGATACTTGTAACGTGTTGAATCAACAGTTCGCCTTTCAATTTGGACGTCAAAGGAACGTCTTTATGTCTTAATACCCTCTCGGTTTATTCTTCGTCTCAATTGTACATTGCTGGTAATGCTATAAAGCCCAAATCAAATCCTATTATCACGATACACATCTCTGTTGTAATAAGTGAAAGTCAAAATCCTAAGCCTTTTAATTCCGATGTTATTAACGTTTGTCTAAATTCTGTAAAAGACGGTAGGTAAGTTGTAGGATTTATTGAGTGGCTTTGACCCACGGCGCCTCTCGCTTTAATTGAATTTCAACAACGTACGTTTTTACGGTAAGTTTCAGGGAAGAATTTTCAGGTGGTACAACCAGGAACTACCGCATGAATACTCATAATACGCGCATTATTGACAGACAAAAGGAAACAATGGTAACAATATGGGCCAAAGGGAACAACAGGCCTACATTGATTCTAGAATCAGACGATTATCTTATTAAAGTTACAGTTCAGTAAATTAGTATTAATTAGCATTAGCCTTATCCGATGTTGATAGCAGATGCGTTGCTACGCCTGGGGACTGTGATCAAGTTAGACTTTGGTAGGATGTGAAACTTAGGTATTACTCAAGGGTAGCACTCAGAAAAAAAAACTATTTGCGCCTGATTTCAAACTGCGATCTACTAATAGGGTTGTGCTGTCTCATATTACGATTCTGCTCAACAATATTTGTTTGATAGTGTGAAAAATAATGTCTTGTTTATTGTTGTCAGCAAAGATTATGGATTTCAAAAATAATTTGCACTAATCTGTCTAAAACAGCCGAAAATAAAACGATTTTTCTTAGCTGGCACCTTGTAATTGAAAACGATCGGGATTTACTGTATTGATGATGACGTCACATCACAGTAAATTAAGCCTGTCATGTCATACTTTAGATGTTTATTAACTGTCGTGTGACGTATCTGAAGTCAGTGCGACGCCATATTGTTTATGAGGTGTTTATATTGTTGCGTTTTGATGGGGTATTTCAACATAGAATTTTTAATTGCTTTTTTTGGAGGAATTACACAATATAATTAAAACTTACCACTTTTTGTGGGCTCTCTAAACACCACTAAATAATCTCAGATGTTAAGACGGTTTCCAGATATATACCATTGTTGACAGTACCCGTAGGGACAGTTACTACAAGAGAATAATAAAAAATCCCGGTTATAGTTTGACGTCATTGAGCCTACCACAACGACGGCGTCACAGAATGTTTAATGGAGACATAATAAATCTCAATGTATCGCTTACTTTACTTTGTTGTCAGATATCTATTCCACGAAATATACGTGATGTTGAAAAGTTGAAGCCACTCGGTAATGTACGCGGATAAGAATTAAGTCTATCCACGAGTGGTTTACTGGTAGGTGACGTATGATTTAAATTTGAATTGTATCAAATCGAGTTTTCTCACGCCCAAAAGCTTTTGGCCGGCCGTATTTCGTACAGTTGAGAGATAAGTATTGAAGTAACAACATGGAGATTTGTGTCTTATTTATGTCGAAGGTTTGGAAGTGGAATCTACGTTACTTTTAGACGACGCGCGGCGACTCCGTGGCACGTCGCCAATGACCCTGACGGACGACTTGGGGGTTCGATTTCGGCGGGTTCGAGTTTGACAAGTAAATAAATGTCTTTTCTCGGGTCTTGTTCGTGTTGATGTTTGCTGTGTGTGCCGCTATTTCAAATACTGAGAATTATAGTGCGTCGTCATAAGGTGCGTCAAATGGCGAAAACTATTTTCTTAAACTTAAAAATAATCATAGTCATTGTTCTGTTAACTTTTGTGAATTTATCAATGCGTGTATGCAAAGTTGTAGATAAACTATCATATGAATTTCAATGAGGTCTAAAATTTTGTTGTCGATTATTTAATTTGTTAGTATTGTTATTAAGGAGTACAACAATAATTGGATTTTCACTGACTGATATTACTACTATAAATGCCATTACAATTTCATTTAACAAATGAACAAAACGTAATAAAAAGTGGACATTGGATTTTGATACAAAACGGATGGTGACAATAAAAAACGCATTATTTCTATCACAAGAGGTAATGTGACGCCTCATATATTTCTCTTTATTTGGCAACGATACGGTTCATTAAGCCAAGTATAATGTGCGCTTCCAAAATTGTGCTCATAATAGCCATCGTTTTACATATTTTAAACTCAGCTAAAGATTACCAATAGTAATTGAGCCATAATATTGTAGCAAACGAGATTTTTACCATTTTCGTGCAACTGATTGCGTAACTTTGACGACTCCGTGGCGCGTTAGTCAGTGACTCTGACTGACGAGCTGGGGATTCCGGGTTCGATCCCCAAGCTGGGCAAACATTTATTTAGCAAACAAATGTTTGTACTTAGGTCTTGAGCGTTATAATGTGTTGTTTTCTGTGTGTCAGCCACCCACATCAGGGAATCCTAGTGCGGGGGTGTGAGTGTGTGATGGATTATTAATTTATCTTATTATTTATTACACTGCATACCCGTAGCAATGTTATTCTGTGACTGAATTTTAGTTCCTATGTTTTATTAATTGACTAAGGTTTGATGTTGACATATACTACGAGTTTATCACGCTTACAGTTGGCCAGTTTTATTAGCCAGTTTGAAGTTGAAAACACTACCCTAACCTTCAGTAAACGCGTACTGGCAGACCGAGCCGCCTTACGAGGCTGCCTCTGTCGTATGCCGCGCAACGATTTGCCGCGCGAGACAGCATCGCTACAAAACCAATGTCACGAGGCAGCCCACGAGGCTATAGGCCAGCCATAATGTATCCGAACAATAGTACGAGACTAGCTGTCTTTTTCTCACTGGGGATTCATTTATTGGCATAGATTTCTCCATGCATCTTCCCTTAGCCCTATGTTAGTGTATTTCGGACATTGCGCGTCCCAAAGAAGCCTGTAGTTCCCATAAATCTGGATAAGTTTCACGTGAAGCCGCTTATTTATGTCGGGAGCGACCGAGCCATACAACATCCATCCTGGGTTTGCGAGGCGAATGGACTGAGGCGCACTTTGAGCACGGCAAAAAACCGACACCGTACTGATCTGCATCGGCAGTGCGTACGCTTACGTCGACCGAGGCACGTACTGATTTGACCGAGCATTTGCCTCGCGAGGCGGTTCGGTCAGTCAGTACGCGGCTATTAATGAACCATCCATCCCGACCTGTCATCTGCAACCTTTCCCGCTAACAAGTTTGAACAAAAAGCAGCAACTACCTAATACGTTTATCAGTTAAGAAGCTCATACAAAAACATGTGCTATCAAGATTTTATCAGTGTCCATTTAGTACGTCCTTGTTGAATGACTGCAAGAAACAATTTTCTTGTACAACGTGGGCCGGTTCTGGCGGTTAACGTTTAAATTAACTGATGGTTGACAAATGCATAAATACCCGGTTTACTAAGTAAAGACAGAATTGCGATAGATACTAGAAAATATTTGTTATTTCGTGTTGATCAAATAGTTAAATCGAAACGTCACAAAATCAAAATTTTAGTAAATTAGACTAAAGTGGTCTCAAACAAAGGACAATCATTTTTATGATGCGATAGATTAAAAATGTTTGAGTCTCTTGTTTCACAGTTACACTTTCTACTTTTAAGAAAAAAAAATACACATCCTATTGTTGAATGTTTAATAGATAAGTAATAAAAAGTTTTAACTCTAACGCACCAAATACCTCTGATTAAAAAAATATTTTATTCTAATCATTGACATTAATTCACGACTTTAGTGCCTAACGTAATGAAATTATCTGTTGCACTCAAATACCTTATACGTTCAGTTTTATGTCCGTACATACAGAAATCACTTTGTTTATCGGTATGTAAATAAATTTAATTTTACAGCGTGTACCACATTAATCGGCTGATAGAGACCAATCGGAGCCGCAATCACTGTGTATTTGTAGAGAGCAGCTGACATGAAGCGCCTCAGCTATGAAAAGTAAATTTGGTGGTAATCCGCCAAACTATAGGCATGTATCTAAGTTTCGAATCGATACTTTGAATAGTATCGATAGATTAATGAATATTAAAAGTGATACTATAATTTATTTTTTAAAATACTAATTGTATTTAACAAATTATATGAACTAGATAAAAAGAAATATTCTTGAGTCGCGCGTTAAATTCGTTTTTCCATACAGACTTCCATTCCCAATATTACCTATAGGGGAGGATCTTTTTAATTTTTTCAAGATTCTAGCTGTCTTTGAATGCACCTATGAATGTTCTTAGTTATGTGGTTTAGGTAACTTAATATAATTTGCTTACGGTGAAGGAAAACATCCTGAGTAAACCTGCATGCCCGATAGTTCTCCATAACGTTCTCAAAGGCGTGTGAAGTCAACCCGCAATGGGCCCGCGTGGTGGACTATCGCCTCACCCTACTTATCCTGAGAGGAGACCCGTGCTCAGTAGTGGACCGGTGAAGGGTTGTGATGATGATGATGATGATTTAACGCGGGAGAAGTCGCGAGCTCTCCCTAGTAATATATAAGAAATAATATGAGAAGACAGAGAAACACAACACAACTACTATTTCACTACATAAAATGGACCGCTAACCGGGCAGGCCACATCCTATAATTAAAAACAAAGTTTGATTTTGTACTAATTGGCCATCGCTGAGTGAGTCGTCAGGTGCGTTTGATGAGTTTGATCCGGTTAACGGGTTGAATTAAATTGTGGTAATGGTCAGAATATTTTCAGAGGAAAATTTTACTTCTTGTTAACGACTTGGAATTGGACCACCCAGAAGCGGTTACGTTACGTTTTGATAGAGATATTTGTAAGGCAATCTCAATAAAGTTAAACGGTCATACTAGCAGAGCTCTAGAAAGAAGTAGAAAGAATATTCGGTACAATAAAAATAAATAAATAATAAAATATTTGGCACGAGTAGCACGCTCCTTCCGGAGAACCGGAAGCCGGAGCCTTTCTAACCAGCCTGTTATTTTCCATACACATTGCAATAATCGCTACTGATGTGGTTTTGTTGATTTATTTGGACATTACGGCCGTATATTTTTCGTCATAATTGTACGTCTAGGCGCGCGATGGTGTTAAAATGACAGGCTGTAAATGTACGCGTGGCGGCCAAACAGATATAAATGTTTGTAACGGATATATTTAGATAGGTGGAAGGACCTGTATATGGTTCGCCCGAAACGGTACCTCCGTCACACCCATTTTTGCCGTGGAATAACTCCTTATACAAATTCAATTATTAAAAAGAAACAAACAAACGCTCTAAATATGAAAATTTGAAAGTTATCGCAGGCGGAGAGAAGAATACACTAAAAAAATATGTCATAAGTTTTCTTTGTCTCTGCCTGCGATTACATTTGAAGATTTCATATTTAGAGCTTGTTTTATTATTGTCAGTTAAGTGCTCTTACAGTCGGGTAATATAAACTTGGTACTAATTATGGGGATGCTAAAGCTGTACCTAGCATTTCTCTAGTGCGTTCTGGCTGAGTTTGACTGTTAAAATGTCCAGACGGAACGTTCGAAATTTTCTCATCAGTTCGCATCAATTATATATAATATGTTCAGGATGTTCGATGATACACATTGACACGATTGACACTGATGTAGGTGAAATGTAGTCAATAGTCAATAGTAATTAATTCATACAAAAAATACACGTCAAATTTAGTTAAGTAATTTAAAATAAACAATAAGAAATAAATAAAATTAAAAATCTCATAAACTTGTACTTATACTTTGTACGTACCTATACTTATACTTTGTAGGTATAATTCCTATATTCCACAAATTTCAACATAATAATAATTATTATAATCAACGGCATTATATGACAAATAAATTTCAAATTAAAATAAATGACAAAATGTTCTTATTTAGGTACATATTTTTTAGCCGTTTTTAAAAGTCGAGTGCTATATTTAGAATTATAGCATTGACTAGCGTGCGGGCACATTTTCAACCATGCACGTAAGCAGACGATGTGTTTTTCGTCGGAATTTACGACGTGACAAACATTTTGTTTCATAAAACTCGTATGATTGACGAGATTGCGTAGGTTGCTCTATATATGCTGTACTTTGAGATCGAAATAATCGTATATTAAATTTTTAAGTCACTAACTGACTGCAAAGAGGTCCACTGCAGGCCACGGGTCTGTCCTCACAACTGAGGAGGCCTGGAGCGTACTGCAACCCGCTGCTCCAATGCGGATTGGTGGAGAGGTGTTGTTAACTAAAAGCAGCAAAATATAACGCAAATACTGACTGCCGCTAGTAGACTCTTAACACGTTTTAAATAATGGCACTGTGTTATAAATATCAATTAAATAGTGTTTAAATAAAAATAACTAGGTCTTGGAAAAATCAGAGGACTATCGAACATGAACACGCGTAAAATAAGTAAATGCTGTTTATTATAACACGGAACGTTAGTGCGCGAGAGATTCACACATGTCACCTTTTTTGTTTGGTTTGCGTACAAAAAGGCAGTTGCAGTCCAGTGCTATGCAACCCAATACCGCAGCAAGTGACCGCGCGGGGCGCCATTAGACGCGGTGTCGGGTTCTCTTCCCGTTTTGACCCCCTATATTTATAGCAATTATTTTTATCATTTTCATGATCAAGCTGTAAAGAGTTATACGGGCTTAGCCACTACCTGATACGCAATTTGCTAACTGCTGTAGCGCTCAGCCTCGCCCTCAACCTCTGAGGTTGAATCATCTGTTGATGATGATGAGATATTCAGTTTAATAGGCTGTTGCCTACAATAGTCGTCTGCTGAACTAAGTCCCTCTCCCAGAAATAGAATTTGCCCATAATCACCACGCTGGGCAGTCACATTGGTGATTGCAGTAGATGGTACCTAGTTGATGCACATAGGACGCTCCTGTTCATTCTCCGTTATATTCCCTTAGTCGCCACATACGAAAACCGCGGGAAGAGGAGGGTAGGTGACAATTGTAATCTGTTCTGCCGACACCACACAGCGTAACTGAATATCTAATTAAAGAATAATAAATAGTCATGTGAGGAACTTCGTTTTGTTATTAATATCTATTAGTTAATGACTATTGCAAGCCATTTTAGCTTAATT
>DWLO01001683.1:0-14262 GCA_018245335.1 Dalla quadristriga | reverse complement strand
ATTCGTTAGATAGATAGAATACTCTTTATTGTACACACGAAGTAGTTACAGCAACAGCAACATTATACACAGAAGACACATACATCCAAACCAAGAACTTTTGAGACTTGACAGGAGGGCACTTTTATTGAGATTATCATAGAAACATTCTTATATAGTCCCTAAGATTATCATACAGTTTGAATTGGCAGTGAAATTTGTGTGAAAAAGTTGTGAAATAAATATTTTTATACTTTTATGCACAATGTACGTGTCACCGTGTCAGGACTGGGTGACAATAAAAACAATAGACAGATAGTATAGTAGTTCATTAGGTGTTTTATTTCAACTTTAGAGTACGTCATCAATCGTAGATATACTTCTTTAACTTTGCTAAATAATGCCGTTAGTTGCACTAAAAATTGCTTGATAGATTGCTTCGCTTGAAGTTCTTACCCTTTACAATTGCTTCTTACTGCTTTCCTTTTTTTTACAAAACGGACTAATGTATTTATTTTTTAGCTTCTTAAATTCTAAAATTCCGTTCCTTTTTTCTACGTAAAATTTATGCATGTGACACTCTTGTAACAATAAATAAGGATGAATAACTATGTATCCCAGAACAACGACTAATTCATATCTACCGCATTATAATGGCATTGGTTTTGCTTACCTGTATGTTCAAGACATTTTTTATAATTTTAGCAAAATACTTATTAGTTCGGCACGTATTTTGTCATTCAAATACGTAAAAAAAAATTGCATTATTTCAACACAGACTGCTAGCGGTTTCTGGTGATGATTCGGGTCTCTGGTTGCACGCGCTACCTTCTGATCTTGGAACTGTATTAGACCTAACCACTTTAAGAATAGCGGTTGGGCTCCGCCTTGGTGCCAAAGTTTGTGAGGCTCATCATTACGTGTGTGGCCGAGACATGGATCAGTTTGGTTGACATGGCTTGTTCTGGTCCAGAAGCGCTGGACGTTTATATCGTCACGGCACACTAGATGATTTGATCCGCAGGGCTCTTGTCACCGTTTCTATACCTGCATAATTGGAGCCCCGTGGTGTAGACGATATGTAGAGACGATATCAAGAGACCTGATGGAGCGGCTCTTATGCCGTGGAGGTATGCCGACAGCCTGGCCCCTTCCTATATCCATGAGGCAGCCGATCATTCTCAGTTCCTCAAACGCCGCAAATACAGTTCTCATTCTGAGAACTACGAGTTTGTGGCGCTTGTGGTTGAAATATTGGGTCCGTGGTCGGCTGACATGAAAACTCTCATGAAAGACAGGTCCACCAGGCTTATTCTTGAGTCGGGTGAGCGGAGGGCTGGCAGATTTTTTTGCCCAAAAAATCAGTATTGCCATACAAAGAGGCAAAGCTGCCAGCATTCTGGGCACTATGCCACATGGAAGAGTTTTAGATAACATAATATTTTATTTATAATATTATAGTTAATAAATTATAAAAGTTTTTTTTTAATATATTCTTTTAGTTTATTTTCTTTATCTGTCAAATAGTTTTCGGAATAAAAATATGTATTGCAAAATTATGAAAAATGCCAGGTGCCACGTTTGCAAAATACTCCGTCGTTTGCATACATTAATTAGAACTCATAACGCGAGCAGTTCACTTGTCCACGCCCTTATAATTTCCAGATCACTCAATTTCTCGCTGACCAAACAACGAAAATTCCTCACACATCGAACGTAGACGGTCTCTGACTCAGATCTCATTAACGTATTTTGTGTATTAGTTTACTTTACACCTGCGTCAATATTTCTAGACAATGCAACCGTTGTGCTTATAAAAGGCGAGGTTAGTTTATCAGAACATTGAGTTCTGAGTCTGTCTGGGTCTCTGGGTCTGTTACTTGATAAAGAAAATGGCGCGATTAAGGTTGCAAATGTTAATAGTGTTGATGTTAGCTGCGGCTGTCCTTTGCCAGAGCCCTCTATCAACTCCAACCCTCCCGACCACCCCCAACCCCTCGGTCATTCCATCGGCTGCCACTGCTCCGACCGCCCCTGCTGTGACCCCCCCTGCTGCTGCTGTGAGTAATCCACAAAGTATTGCTTAAGTTTCAGGATAGTATATTATAATAATCAATTTGTTTTGGAAATATTCCATATTAAGTGTTATGTACAATTTATCTTACATCTAGTGTTCGACTGTTCGTACTTAAAATTATTTTACAATTTAGGGATTATAAATTATATTCTTCAGTGATTTATCCTTCAATCATTTTTCGCATTCGTAAAGCAGACCTGGTAATACCTATACGTGAGCCTCTCTACTACGCTATTCAATCGGAACCATGTAACCCAGAAGAGTCTTCATTCTGAAGCCGTGGGTGTTGGATTTAAATGCAGCGCCACTAGTTGGGCGTGAGCATCAGCAGCTTGTTTATTATGTATTTATTTAATAATTTATGATAATACATAATATTTTTTGTTGTTTATTTAATGAAAACTAATAACATTTTGTCTTTTGCTTTCGATAAGAGAGAAATCATCTATATTATACAATATTGTAAAAGAAAAATTAAAATGAACATACCCTTGAATATTTGTATAACTCGTGACTATTTTTGGTGCCAGATATGACTATCTGACATTTAGTGGTATTTAATATATTTAGTTATTATTAATCACTATTATTGTTTCTAAAATATCGTATCATACTTCGTATTCAAAATAAATATCAAAAACTACAATTTTTTCTTGCAGAACCCGATATCCGGATTTATACAGCCCGTCATAAATTTTGCTAAACCTTTTTTGGGTAGCATTTTCGGTTAAACAATGACATTAAAATGTATTGATAACAGGTGTGTACAGATTAATAAAATTAAACAACTTTAACCCCGCATATTTTTCTTTAATTATCCTTACTTACTAATATTATTATTGCGAAACTGTGCTTGTTGGTTTGGCCTTATAAGGCCATAGTCAGCCAGTCACGCTGGCTAAGTGCGGATTGGACTACACACGCCTTTGATTATGGAGAACTCTCAGGCATGCAGGTTTCCTCACGACGTTTTTCCTTCATTGAAAGCTGTTTTAAATTGAATTAAATTTTAAATAATTGGGCTGGTGGCGTTACCTGTCTTACTCTCGAAACTATTCTAAACACTTTTACACCTCTTAACTTGGACTTAAATGTATCAATAAACTTGAATTTGTCCTAACTGGGTAGGCAAATTAATCAAATCTACAACGTTATAATATTATATTAATTAAAGTTTTGATTTTGAATGTGTTAAACTACATGTTTAAGCTGTTTTATTTATACGTAACGTAAGCCCCACTGTCACGTAAAACGCTGTTTGTTAAATTATTTCTTCTGCTTATTGTGCCTCCTCACTCCTGAAGGTCAACCGTTAGTTTTCCGATTCCAGGAGAAATAATTGTCACAGAGGTGCCTGTCCACTCCCTTGTGTTCCTTAGGCAGGATTTTTTCCTACGTTCAGCGCGCCTCTTGCCACCTTGCCCATCACCTAGTTTCTTCAATGGTGTACAGCAATTACACGTGTTTGAGCTCATATGATTCGCCTTGACAAGAACTATAGTCTGACCTGAGGTTAAACTGTCTCGAGTCTAGGGGTGGAATAAGTATGGAAAAATAGGGCAACGCACTTCCCGTTAACGGAAACTAATGCGTCCTGACTTTAATATATTACTTGTATAAACTAAATTGTTCTTAATTATTTGAAGTCGGTTTTTTAAATTGCAGTAGATGAAACATGGTTCCATTTACTTCATTTCTCTTGGCTGCAAGCCATAATGGCCCACTGCAGGGCACGAGACTCTCCTCACAACTGAGGAGACACTCACTTAATAAATGTTAAATATAATTCTTCAAAAGAGGTGGTTTAAGAGAAAAATGTCGGTCTTTCAAGTTTCTGAGACACTGCAAGACCTGAAGACGCGATTAAAGCTATTATGCAAATCGCTATGTGATTCCTTTTCCAGTCAACTCACTGACTAGGTGCAAATCCGTGCAAGTTTCTTTACTATTAAAATTTGCAGATAGTTTTAATTTAATTTCACATTTAAAAGACGTATGTCCTTAGAATTCGTATTTCAGAGAATTATATATCGGTTATTATTTTAGCACATCATCAAAACGTGTCTTTGATATTTGCAGCTTAATACAAATATTATGTAAGAAATCAGGACAAAATATTATACCGTACCTACTTTTACGTATAAATTGTGAAACGTAGCCTTAAAGGAATACCTTCAACTAAAATAAACACTGCCATGTTTTTTTATGTTATAACGTGTAGAGCAACTAAAATGAATAGCTTTTTCTTTCTTTTATAAAGCCGTGAGTGAGTGGGGCACCGAACGCTATAACAAGGTTTTCTCGCGAGCTGCAACACGTGTAGCGGCTAGCGGACCGGTGGCAGGCGGACGGACCTAATGGAGGCCACGTGGTCCGCCCGCTTTCGGCCTCCGCCTGCTCGGGGCATGTTAAAACAGCAATCCTATTTAATGACTATAGTCCCGAGACCCTCAGCTGGTTTTTAGTCTCTACCACTGTAGAAGTAGTAGTGATGACGTGGGACTTCAGGCAACATATGTGCCCAATAAAATTACGGCCTTGGTAAATTATATAATGATCCTAATCACAGATTAGATACATATAACCACAAATTAGATTAATTCATAGCGATTCTGGTTGATTTACAGTGAGACTTGGATTCCCAACACTGTAAATTGTAAGAACAGTGTGAAATACTCGTAGGAGACGTTAGTAGGTACGTGTGGCCTCAGTTAAAATAATAATGTTGAAATGCAAAACGGAGGGTCGATTTGCGGACTTATTGGACATTGGACATCCGCAAAATTTTTCCCCAGACTGTAAATCTAACTATTGCTTTTATAATTATAATCCCTTAAAATTAACTTATCACGATAATTCCTAATTAATAAACCACCATTTTATTTCAATATTAAAATACAAATACTGTTTTTCTAGTATTTCAAAGTTTGTTCATAAATGATGGTAACTATCAAGTCTAGTCAACAGTTACTGTCATCTATCTCTACGTATCTTTTCGTGTTTCGCATTGATTGATAGATTATTATGGATTTTAAATCAATGTTATACGCTTTGTAACTTGAAATACAGTTACTGTGTATACTAACACTATCAATTACGTAACACTATCTATAAAAGATATATATATTATTATAACTAATAAGACATTCAATTCAAATTGAGTGACGCATACTCACAGGCTTCTGTTAACGTCATCTATGATTTCAAATTGAAATTACAACGAAAATTGCCTTCTTTGTTCACACAGCGTAACACGGGTCTCTTTCATTCTAATGTGATTTTGCACCGGACAAAATAGCAGAATGTTTTTTTGCGTTTTCCTAATAATCTACTTTTTTTAGTTAAGCCAGAGTATATCACTAAGCATACGATATGGTCATGCAAAAGAGTATGAAAATGGTCACAAAGGCGATTCGCTTACAAATTTTTCCAAATCTGCAATTGGGTACTTCTTAAGACATACTTTTTGCCACTTGCCCATACCTTTCTTATGAAGGTATATTCTTCTAAAAAACAATATAATATTATTACACAACACAATATTATATTTCTTCAGATACTTTACTTCATATAATATGAGAGATGGGAAATGTGACAGCCCCTTTAAACTGCCCCTTACCATAATAGACGCATTGTTTTTAGTAGGTAAATATAAATATAAGGGATTATTGTTTTTTACTAACAATCCCGATTTTTCAGGCATGTCTTTTTTTAGGGTTCAAGCTATTTTCACATCAAATTCATAAGAATTCAATGTTTGAGTATAAAAAATCCAGCCCTTGTATTTATTGAGTTAAAGTGCATCCAGAGATCTAAGGTAAATCTTTGCTGACGCAGAGAGATCCTGATATCAAAATCCCCGTCCAGTATAAGGCGTTCCAAAAAGATCACAGGTGCATATTATTATGGAAGAAACAAAAATGTTAAATATACAGTTCGCAGAACAATTGCTGGGAAAGAACCTTCAATAGTTTCGTTACGAACCTATTTCACAGAATGTCTGGGCGAAAACGGATTGTGTTGAGTTAAGTCGTGAAGAACCTCTGTATTCGGAGGAAGGTCTGTTCGGAGTCGCAGTGGCAGCGGTCCAGAATTACATAATACATTTCTGATACTCGGAATGGATTGATTCAGAAATGCTTTCAAAAGCAGTCGATTGGTGGTCTGATTACCTCTGTAATGAGAAATGTTTATTGCAAAACGAAATACAGCTATTAGGGAAATGTTGATGGATTACAAACCGCCCGGCATTCAGCTACATCTATTCACATACCATGAGATTAAAATCCGGCTGGTTGTATACATTTCCGTCACTTTTATTATACGTCGTTATTGTAGGCAGATAAGAAGACTTATACTCGTAAATATACTCGTTATACTGGTGTACCCTTACGGCGTGAAACCCAATAACACATAATAAATGGTTTCTTGGAACATGGAATGGCCTGGACAGGTGAATAAGTGACTATTGAACGTGTTAATCATAATATCACACTAGCTACCTGCCCTAGTTTCATACGCGTGTTATGGTTGAATATTTGTGTTTCTTTTCACAGAATCTCATAGTCCCTTATATATTGCGGTATCTTGTGTTTCTTCCGGGATACTGCAATATAATTATCTGCACGTGAAAGTGTGCTCGGCATATATCCGCAGCGTCACCGCGTACGTGTGTCGTGGACATCATGTTTTCTGACTCATGACCGCATTAACCTGTCCACATACAAGCGATCTAATCCTTTGTGTAGTTTTAACTCTACCATAATTAAACTATAAGCACTATTGTCTAATCTGTACAATAAGATTTCAAGTCTTGTAGGTAAACAAAGTAGCAAACAACATGCAGCGTTTTTAAGTGTCCACTTCACACATATCTGTAACCAACCTCAAACAGGACTACATTTATATCTAATCTTGTTCGAAGTTCATCACAAATATATATTTATTTATTAAGGTTTTCTTTTTTATGTGGTCAAAATAGCAAACGAGCATGCAGCTCCACCCATCCGCTGCCGCCCATTACATCTGTAACAAACCTCGAATAGGACCGTAAAAGGAACTGGGGATGTTAGTCCTATTAGTATGAGATTGTAATATGAATGTTAGTTGGTCGGTATTCGTTAGTATAAGGACCATGGGACAAAGGACTGCTAGTGACTTTAATTCCTGTTAGTCGGTGTTAGCAACAGTCCGTTAGTAGTGGCTAGTAATAGTCCTGTTCGAAGCTGGCCACAGATACGTTGCTACCCTTGAGGACTAAGGTGGTCGCCTCTTGTATAAGTGTAGCCAGCATCCACACCTTTCCGTCCGAAACACAATTGTTGATAAACAATAATTTCACGGCAGAAATGGGTGTAGCCGTGATACCAGGTTCTACCACCTACCAAATTATGCTGTGCATCGTCCCTGTCACTCCCACAATGGTGACACCTTGCGACTAGATTATCTTTTGTATGCGCGTTTAAGTATTGTGTAAATTTTTCTTAATTTGCAATAATGTATATTCAAAATTAATTATACCACGATTAGATGTAAGTTTACAAAACAATCATTTCTCGATCACAATCTAGCTGCACACATTCCATAAACAATTCTGCTCGTTTTCACTTTCACATAGGGACGTGAAAACGCAAATTAGTTGCGTGTAAACGACGACTTCTGCTGGTTAACGTACAAATGTAACGTAACGTAACCAAACTACCGCTCGCTCGCCATCCGTGGCAGTGCGACTGACATCGCTCTGATTAATGCAACCGCTCGACATCTCACCGCAAACAAGCACTGACCATTTGACTATTTCCTAGCGATCATTATCAATAATGAAAACTAGCGAGCAAAGTAATACTTTCAGTCTATTTTTGTTAAACATAGGCTCCAAATCTGGTTGAATTGATGCGTCAAGTTACGCACAACGCAAAGATTTTCATGGAGTATAATTTATTGGACTAAAACATCTGCAACATTAACCTACTGAATTGAGTGGTTAGTAATTCGTCCAAATTTTCTTTGTATGTCAGCCATTTAAGAGGTTGTGACGATACAATTATTCAACCTGGGTGTGGCATTTGACTCGTCTTATTAGAATTCAAAGCAAAGCGTCAGCTACTTTATAATGATAATTAGAATGCTGTTACCATTTCTCGTATTTTTCCTGTTAAACATGGCAACAGGCGGTCTGTAAAAAGAAATTAAAGTGTATTGTTTTCCGTTTAGATAATGAGGTCCTCGTGTAAAATATTCAAAAATAAACCGTTTTTAGTTAAATTTAATAATATAACGTTTATTGTTGACTGGCAGTTGATTTACAAGCAACCAAGTAAATACGGCCCCACGTTTTTGGTTTTAAATGTAACCTTCAAGTATTTTCATAACTATTAAAAAATCACAATCACAAATTTTTAGGATAACCTGTAGGTGGTTAATTATCTGTAATATATATGTAATAATAATCTGGTTAATAATGTGTGGGCTAGGATAAGTTACTTTATACGTTTTAAAGACGTAAATATTTTTATTTAAATAATTATATGATTGATATCAAAGAGCTACATTATGAGCACCGCTTTAACACACATATTACCATCGCCAAGTTTAATTATCAAAGCGTTATTGATATGATAAAAGAAACGGCGCAAGACACTCATAAATAACAGACAACACTGTATTATTACATAATGATTTAAATACTGGCATAGCTTGCATTAAATACTAAATACAATATATTTAATATCAGCAAAGCATTCTCAACTTTAATATGCTTGAAAATTTAAATTAGGAAATGTCATAAGACTTCTTAATATTTGGAAAAGTTAGATACGAGTTTTACATTATAAGTAAATTTTATTTTACTATACAAATTCAAATGTAGTACGTAGGTACATACAAATCACTGAGCTTAAAAGTCCCGGCTGCAGAGTTGCGACTACTACGAGGTATAATTGATATAATGTGATAAATATCATTTTTAAAACCAATACAAATTTAAGTCGTTCGTCGAAACCATGTCGACGACAAAAAATAGATTTTTACGCCAGTACCCGACCTGCCGAAAAGAGCCGTATTTTAAATAAATATTTGTTACACACATTATTTAAAAGACAAGCAGCAGCTCATACATAACGTTTACATGAATCTACAAGCACGCATATATGATATACACACTATTATACACAAACGATTTAGTAGCTTGAAGTGTTATTGGTGCCATTTATGGGTGACATAAATACCTCTATAATATCTGTAGGTGACATTGTCTGCACAACAAGCGGTCAGCCACGTACGGAGAGATAAGCTCCTGTTACCGAACATAGACAAATAGAGCTCCATTAGATTTATTTGTTCGATATAAAATCCTAAATGACGCAAATCATCGTGTTGAGTATAGCTAGACTATGAGGACTATCCCATTTCCCATCTCTCTCGCTCGCACATTCTAACATTTTCTATGATTGTAATAGTCTAGGTAATTTCCAAAAATGTGCTTCGATATCGTTGTTGACACTAAAGTTATGGATATTTAAGACATCCTATTTTAATTTTCATATACCGACAGATGAATATGGCAATAATTTTATATGCCGTTTTTCTCTATCAAAACCTAGTATACGAACATTAAAATATGTCTAAAATGTCCGTAATTTTATTGTCGACAATAATACCGATGCACATATTTCAAAAGTCTTCCTAGACGAGAGTCCGCTTAAACCCAACTTGCAACGATGCGTAAGCATAATTGTGTCCGATATGTTTGCCTATGTCCAGTAGTGGACCTCTTAAGGCTGCTGGTTGGTATAGAGTTTACGCTAGACTCTTATGACTTCGTAGTTGTGAGTTAAGACACATGAGCGGCAGTAAAACATCAAAGGTAACCGAGAATTTTGTAACAACAAAATAGGTACATAATATTTTATTTATATCACCAGTGTTCATTACAATGCTGAGGTAAGAGTTGGTGGCAATTTAAAAAGCAATCAAGAAACTTTTTGGAGCCTAATTGGTTGGCACAGAAAAATAGTTGAACCTTAAATGGAAATTAAAACGTGAAGCTATCCAAAGATACAGTTTGATAATATTTTATCGTAACGTTGTTACATTTCAAGCTCAGCGACGTGTGCCAATACATAGTTGCGTTTTGTTTTTTGATATGCCATTGACATAAAACTACTACAATAGCTGGTACAAAAGAATCATTCTGAGTATTTTTTTTAAATATTGGTGAAATACATCCACCATACTTCATGAAGCGTATTGAGATTACACCGTTTCGAGAACTGCTGGTCGTCTTGCATACCACGAACAATGTTGGTGTTCAAAGCGTCAACTTTTGCTGGCTTATCAGTGACTTCACGTAATGGAATGACTGACCAACTACGCATGGAATCTCTTCCCCACTCTTTTTTACATTATGTAACTGTTACAATGTCGCTTTTGTTACAAACGCCATTGAACTGTTACTCTATTTAGTACTTACGCACATTCCTCCAATATGGTGGTGCTAATTACGGCAGCGCAGATACTTCTGCGACTATTTTTGAGAAAGACCATAGCCTATGCGATAAGTTAGTGTACCCTCTATTATCCCTTAAAATTTCATGAACAATTAAAAGTTCAGCGGTCTCGGAGTCTATTCGCGACAAAAAAAACGCAGACAGAAAGACAAAAATTCTTAAATAGGTTTGTTATGTTTAGGTGTCGTATAAATATTCTACTTTATAATATCACTATGTAACCTTTGATAAAACCCAACATTTTCTTGTATGCTAAACCCATTGAATGTAAGCCGATGTCGAGTGTATGTTTCAAAGTATCATTCTAGAGAGTTGATAATGAAAATCCATTAATGTAACAATAGTTGCGTATGATCAATCGACTGTCGCGATCGGATAAGTGTATCAGATTCACGTACGGACGATGTAGCAAAATTAATATAATCTGTTACGGTAGAGCAGACTAATGAAATTGAAAGCCCTCACAAAGTGATCCGTTAATTTGATAGCGTCGCCATGTTCCTCTTCTAAAGTTTGTTTCAAGTTAAAAAGCAACTAGAAACTGCTTCCCGCACTATGAGAATTGTTTCACTAGCTTTTTCCATTTACGAAATTGCTTTGCCTGATATTTGTGTGCTGCAGATATTTTATAATTGCTCTTCGGTAATTAACTTAATTACATTCGTGTTATTTTATGACCATGCATTGGTCAAAATAGATTGATTCATTTCGACCAAAGATGTTAAGACAGAAAAGTAATTTTAATAAATTTAACTCAACAAATTATTTTGAAACTAATAACACGCTGTTACTCGTTTGGTAGATGTTATACGAAAAACAAGATATCGAAGGTGGGGTGCAAAAACTGAAAGAACAATTTTCTTGCTATTACATCTTTGTGCGTTTTATCAACTCGCAAAATGCTATCCTGTCGTTCTATGGCACTACTAACTTGCGCCGAGCTTAAGCTCTAAATAACTAAAATTTTAGTTTTCTATTACATAAAAAACTAAATGGGTGATTGACTTACAGTAATAAAAAAACTGCAATTCTTCTAAGCATTGCCAATATTAAGTTTTTGATCCGATCGACGTCTTAGATCCTTTCTGAAGTTTGTTATTACAGCTCATTAAGTACTTCATGACTTGCAATAACAGAGTTCTGGATAAGCCTGATAGTCCGAAGGCAAACAATTAGAAGTTGTTTGTCGCTGATATTCATGTCCCCTCTAATATTAGTGGCAGCTATAATTAATCTTATTAATGAAGCATCTATACCAAGTTAAACGAGATGTCGAACACAAACAGGAGCGCCAACTACTAAGTTTAATCGAAACCTATTACAAACTGACGGGAGCTATACTGAGGATTGAAGTTTGAAAATGTATCACTTTATAAGTTTTATCTGACGAATATATGACTAAATTGACAGGCAGATGGTAGACTGACGTGTAGTCCTACCTTGAGGAAATAAAGGGAAAAAGATGTCAGTTTAGACCATAGGGAAATAAAGCCTTACGTATAATACCTATATTGTAGGAATAAATATAAACAAAAAGTTCAAAATAAATTATGAGGTAAGATAACAGCAACTATGAGTAAAAACTCTGGGAAACCCGAACGTAAATCTGCCGGAACAAAGCCACTGACAGGCGTGAGAAACTCCAATGAGCAGATTTGTCCTTATGGAGGTCCATCGTTTTATGATAGTGTGAAACGATAGGCGATATTGTGGTAAAGATTATTATGAAAATACAGATAGATATGTTGAAGCGTTTTTAGGTGATTATTAAACAAAGTAAAACGCCGACTTTAACAGTTAACATTTTTTATTGTAATTACTTGGAACTAATAACGCTGAGCACCACGCTCAAGATCGCGTATGTTCGCTGATATACATTATTTGCAGCCCTGTTTCGCAGATAGGTATCAGTAAGGAAGTCGCCTTTGGTACGTGCCCTGACTTTGCTCAATGGTGTTCTGGCTTCGGACAACAGTCTTGATTTGTTTTGGTCTACGCTTGCTGTATTTCGCAGAGCAGCTAGCAAGTACGTCGAAATATTAGTAAGTATGTATTAAATTTTTATTAAAAAACTCATTAAACGAAGATTTGTGTTAGAAATCTTATCATAACTACAGTATAGTATATAGTGTATATAGCCAACCTTAACCCTATACGGTTATAGGTATATATAATATTGTGATAAAATACTGCACATAAATACAGTTCTGTCTAAGTATAATTATACTCTTTAAACGCTTTAAGGGAGCTGATACGCTACATTAATTAATGTCAGCTTAATCACGCGACTGACTTCGCACGGAATACCTAAAAGTATCCTCATGAAATCGTAATTCCGCGATTATCGAGTTTAGACAGGCGAAAGGGAAAATGCACTAACTTACTTGATATTATTACCATTGAAAAATCACACATTTTTTTTTACAAAACCACGCGATTCGGTTAGTGTAAAGATTCACATTGGCATACTTGCTAGAACATGGCCTGGCGCACTGCCGTGCGCTCAAACACTTACAGCAATATCTTCATTAAAATTATCAGACACTTAAAGCTATTTTGTTAGACTTCAAATACATTCAAATATTCATATGTTTATTCAGATATTCATCCCTCTGTTTGAGAAGCAGATTAATCACAAATAAAAGTTAATTTCGTTTATCCACTGTAACATGAAGAATTAAAATCTTAATATATTTCTTGTTTTTAAATTAAATTGAACCTAATAAAAGACAATATGAGAAGGCTTTCACGTAACTTCAATCTAAGAAGTTACTCTCTCCACTCTCCATACGTGTTCACTGTCCGGTCAAAAAAGCGCTGAAACGCCATATAAATTAATTTCATCTTAATCACGCAACCCGCAACGCACAAAAATTCGTGAAACAGAGTGTCCATACATTTATAATGACCCACTATATCCGCGACTCAAACTACCTCTCTATCAAATTCTAATTTTATTATTTAGCCGTGGAGGCGTATCAGACAAACAAATTTCCGCATTTATAATATTACTTAGTATGTTTATGAAAGTAGCGTCTTATGTTAATAAGATGACCAAATAAACTTTTCACTCGATAGAAAAATGCATGGGCATACGAACATAATAGACCAACACGATTTTGCTATTAAAAATCTTATTGTTTCAATAAATTAGTCGAGCGCCACTACTTCATTTCTCCGTTGCGTGAAGTAACAAATACCACGTATTTATTTTCTTTATCTGTGACATGCAAAATTCCTGAATATGTTTTTCAGTGGTGCAGGAACGTCAGGTTGAATTTAAAGAGCATTATTAAGGTTTTGTTTGTTTAAGTAAATGTAGTGACGTGTTTCGCGTGAACACACATTACCATTGTACCCTTTGCCATGTTTTAACACGTCGAGCGCCGTGGGCGTCACAAACGATAGAACTACTATGTCAGAGCCCGATGACAGTTATTGTATTATAAATGCCTTTGATTTTTAATCAAAAATAGATGTGTTGAAGAACAATAACTAAAGCAATCTAAACCGGAATAAAATAGCAACGAACTCAATTTTTTTTTTTTTATTGTTATAAGATAGCTAACGAGCATGCAGCTCCACCCATCCGCTGCCGCCCATGACATCTGTGACAAACCTTGAATAGGACCATAAAAGGAACTGGAGGTGTTAGTCCAGGAATGTTAGTTGGTCAGTATTCGTTAGTAATAAGGACTA
>DWLO01001682.1:0-14266 GCA_018245335.1 Dalla quadristriga | reverse complement strand
GTCATTTGTATATGACTCTTGACAAGCCCAAGGAAAAAATAAAACCAAATGATGCGCCCCGTGTAAAGGATGCACTACGATCTCGAAAGTCTACAATTAAAAGCTCCTTAATCGTTCCCAAAGTGAACTTATTTTGCCAGAAAACATATCGAATCGCGTTTAACGCAATTTCGTCGTCGTCGCCACATCATGAATGGTTGCCTTTATGAGGTATTCGGCCTTTCTTACTCCCCGGTTAAGGCATAATTAAATATAGGCATTTCGCCGTAAGATAACAAAAATATATATTCAGATGTCGTTCAACTGAATATTATATGTTTTAGGATTTAGCTTCAACCATTTTAATATTTCATGTTTTAAATGTCAAAACAGACGCTTGATCTCTTACGGGGATGAGGTTGAATATGGCTTTTGTTTGGTATTTTACAAGTTTTGTAGATAATATTTAAACACTATGTTTCTACTAGTACATCAGTTCTAAAGAAATAATACATACGTACCCGTAGGGTTGTTATTACTTTATCAGTAAAATAACTATGATTCACGTTGATGGCAATACTGCAGTTACACGCTGGATACACACACGTATAGTTATTTTTGAAGGCGTTACTTCAATAAGACTTAAATGAAGATAATGCGTGCGGAAATTACTTACCATTGTTCATGCGAAGTAGTTTGGAAACTTTCTTTATGGACGAATCCAATTTCGAATCAGTGTTTTCAAGCTCCGCATTTAGATCGTCCAACATCCTAAAATCAGATATAATATTAAGATAATCAAGTAGCCGGTATTAAGTGAACACTAGAGGCTGGACCAGTAGTTATGCTAGTGGGTATAAACTGCGAGCGGAGGTTATCCCTGCAGGTCAAGAGCTCTGACAGACGTACGGCAACTGCTTACACACGGACGGCATCTGTTTGACGGCAGTCGTCAACACAGGGCGGCGTTGACACATTTCCGTCCGTTTCTAAGAGCACTAGGATTCACAGGAAGAGAAAGAAAAGTCAGTCACGAATGACAATCCTCAAATAATTATTATTTCAACGTGATATTATGGGTAAGGGTACTTACAGTGTCTGCTCATCCAGTTCGAAGCTTATTTGTTTCGATACCGTCTTTAAGGAGCTCACCGAGTGACCGATGACGTGAAGCTGATCGTCTTGAGCCATGAGAGTTTTAGTTTGGATGTCCATCATGTCGTATGACGAGTCGAATCTGTTGGGACTGTCGGTCTGATTTGCTAGTTTGGAGTATTTCGAGTATTTAGGAGTGGATGTCCACACATTACTGAAGTTTATGGGGCTCTCTTCACCCAGCAGGGGCTCCCTCGCGGTGCCATCGTTGTCACGATTCCTATTTAGACTCATTTTGCTTTTCATAGCCTAAAACATCATAATGGCACATTAAAATATATTTTCATCATGAAACAATTTATACAATTTCAATGACAAGATAATGAACTAGGTTGTGTTATCTAAAACACATCTACCAATTTTAGGTAGATAACACAACCAACCAGTCACAGATTAAAATTAATCTGGCTGGCTGGCTACAACCCATTAGCGGCCAGCAAAGGGCACGGATCTCTACTCAAGTTGTGAGGAGATGAGGTATGGAACGTACTCCACCACGCTGCTCGTATCCGGATGTTTTGAGGGGTGGGTGGAATGTCGGAAGTTTTAGCCTACCAGTAGGCCTCCGACAAGACTTAAATGCTGTTGAATAACGATAACAACTGGGACCGTTATTCAATTCAATTCAATTCAATCATGAAACTTTACTAGCGGTCACAGATCTAACTTTCGGCGGCGGCAAAGGCGGCTTAATCTGGTCTGAACTACTGTCCTAATAATTTCTATGGAAATTTCCCTGAATTGGGTGCACTTCCAAAGAGACAAACATCAATAAATATATATATATTATATACCTATACTGAACACATGAAACATCACCTTAACTTCGTGCTTAGTGGCTTCGATAAATATTCGCCTGTCACAAATTTCCTTGTTGTCGATCTTGAACTTCGAAGAGTTTTTTTCTACAATGCGTGATGATAATAAACGTTAAGGAAACCCTTGAGGCAATTCAAAAAATGAGACATAAATAGCAGTTAACTCAAAAATTATAGGTATCTTATCAACAAGAACTGTTACTCAGTAGTGATCCGTCATCATGATTGTATTGATGATGACATGACTGACCAGTAAGAAGATTATTATACTTTTTATTTTAAAATGGTTACGCCTTACTGTTAAGTCAATTACAACATTATCATCATAAAGGGCCATTCGGAACTTTCTGAAGTGAAACTTTCTGCACGTTTTTGCTTGTGTTTTTTATTTCCAGTTGACTATAAGGACATTGAAGGTAGTTGAAGTCGCCGGCAACAGCAGTGAGGACTGGCAGTGCACGACCTTGAACTGTTAAAAAATTACTTCCACAATACCTTACCCCAGTTTGTAAATCACTCGTAAAGTTTGAAATCATTTTATACATTCAAACATTTGTCGATTGGCTCTCACAATAATAGTAGTCTGTACATTGTGTGCAGAAATCTCTGATAGATGCGTTACCTCTATCGAGTCTATTGTCGATTGTATACCTACTTGCACCGTGAAGTAGCAATCAAAGGCTCGGATTAAAATATAATAGACCGCGAACGACCAACTTCCCGTAGCCTTACGTATCACAAACGTATATAGGATGTATGTATAAAAAGTACGTAACACAGATCTGGGTCTGGCATTGAACTGAGGAAATCTTCTTGTTGCGTTAGATAATATAACGTATTTATTCATTGGCATTCCTACTATCATGGTTCATACTATCCTACTACTCATAATATTAGAATAAGAACGTTCGTAATTAATAAATGCGAAAGTTGGTGAGGATGGATGGATGGTTGCAACTTAATTGCGTAAAAACTACAATACAGATTTTGATGAAATTTGGTGTGAAGGTAGCTTGACCCTGGCAAAAGACATCGGCTACTTTTTTATGAAATCACCCCTTAAAGGGATGTACATGTTAGTATGAAAAGAAAACTAGAATTTATATAGCCACATACATTTGTATAGCAGTGAATTAGGGACTCAAACTGTATCTCAACTTTTATATGAAACCTAGCAGAGCAACCACTAACCAAACCTAAATAATCTAAATAAAACCTAGCCCAGTTTTGTGTGGGTAAGTACTATAATTAAAAATTATTTAAAAAGAAACAAAAACCCAATAGCCAAAATACATAAAAGAAAAGAATTTGTATAAAAAATTTAAAGTTCTGCAAAAGGATATTTATCGTATCCTCTAAATCTTCCAGGTCCCATTCGATACTCCGCAGAGCATTTCTTAGCTCAGTCGATGTCCATTCCGCTTCAGGGCTGTTAGGAATGGTGGGCGCTTTTGATATCTCTTGCCAACGTAAATACAAGCCCCGAGTCTTGTTCAGTGCTTTAAACACCTCACTGTAAATAAAGAAAATAAATAAGTAACTAAAATAACAGGTAATGAAAATAAATAAAAAAAGGATTCCTATTACATATTTTTTTCATTAACTGAAAAATTGCCACTATAATTCACAAAGAAATAAGAAAATCTCACACTCTCTCACACTCACACCTTATTAACCACAATGATTAATCTTAGCTACCATTCTCAGTGACACTGTAGAGATAACGTCTCTTCAGAGATTCAGAGGCCAATGGCTACTACAGTGCAGATTTGTGGAGGGCTTAGTGGACAATCCAAGGATCCAGATGCCCTGAGGCCGCCCAAAGGCCTTCGACAAGGATACCTAGTTAGGTAGCGTAGTTAAAGATTGTTGTAGGCCTTTGGTTATAGTTAGATAATAGTTAAACTATCCAACTATAACAACCGGGGCCAGTTCTCCGAAGCAACGAAACACACATGATAGGTTAAGATTGGCAGCAGTTGCTAAGAGCACTAAGCGCTCATACACTTAAATTCAATCTAGAACTATTGAGCCGCTTGTCCACCGCCGCCGTCATCGAAACCTAGATGACGTCGCCGTAGTAGCGACACGTACATTAAGTACGGCCGCTTGTCCGCCGCACGTCTGTCATCCGAACGCCGTCATCACGGCCACCGAGATCCGTTCCGAACTCGAGCGGATATTATCTCGTCTCTGTCAAGGTGGCAGTGAATAAACAACCTTAGAATTTTTTTATACCTAGAAATTATACAACAAGACATTTTGCACCACTCGAATTGTTGAAAATATAAAATATCCTTACACCTTTTCGGATACCTAATAGATATAGGGTATTTTATATAAATCATACAATTTGAAGGTACATCACATGTTTACTGTTGCTTCGAGATAGATAGAAGTAAAATGATACTGATATTATGATATAGTGCTATGAAGATTATAATGAAATGAGGCTTGTTTAAAGCTGAGCTAGTGAATTACTAATCAAATCTCACTAAATAAATTAAAACCTAACATGTCTGGAGTCTACAGTTAACTTTATGAGAGATACTGCACTAGGTGAATGTTTGAAAGCAATTGCAGTATATAATTACTCAACCAAAGGTTGCAGTGACAATATCAAAATCTACTTTGACAAAGTAGATTTGACCGCTAATTGGACGGTAATTTGATCATGGCCACACTTATCAAACCCCACTTGGACACACTTATCATAACACCCTTTCACAAGACTGATTGGTCACACTATGACCACATTCAACTTTTCATAGCTATTTCAATGTCAATTGATGAAATATGATGTGTCAAGGATCTCAACTGATAACTTTTGATGTTGAATGCAAGAATGAAGAATTAGTCCAAATCAGCTATGTGAGATGTCAACAGGTATCAAAGCTACTTTATGCAAGTGAACTTTGACTATGTCACTGAGGATTTATGTTGTCACCTTCTAATCTTAGTATTGTCGAAGTAGCCAAAATGAATTATGGCTATAAAATTTATTGGTATCAAACATTTTTATTGCATCAGCATGTCTCTTATGGCATACTAAATTCAATTAACTCAGAAACTAAAAAACTAAGCTTTACCTCTGTGTTGAGTAATTGTGCATTGAGTATTTTTTCTATTGGTGCTTGTTTGAGATTTGGCCGCTATAAGCACATGAAAAATTCACCCTGTTAAGTAATATATTAAAGCTTGTTTGAGGAATCTTGAAAGATTTGAAGGGATATCCAAAAACAGTCAAAACTACCTTTTTAGGTAGAGGTGTGCATTTGTCATAATAATAGGGTATGTACTGGTACACTAATTGATATAAACACTGATAAATAATGGTTCAACAGGGTGAAATCCACATGTGCAGACAGGTGAAAGCAACTTAAACAACCATATATATGAACCAATCATACAACCGTAATGTCAATTGCAACTGGCCTTCTCTGCAGCTAAATAGGTAAACTGAACCCACTTACTCCTTTACGACGTAAAAAGGGTCTTCTAAAGTCATGTCAGATAGTAAAAACGTATTTGCACGAATTGTATCATGTGACGAAAGACAAAAACACAAAAAAAACGTAACAACCGACGAGTATACATTAAGTGGAGTTGCAAGTGAACCCTGACAATCCCACAAAATATCGACAGCGTAATGTCTAGCCCGAGCTCGGCTCGCCCGACGCTGCCGCTATCTCCGTCCCGTGCTCGCCCACGGAGGCGGCAGCCGCTGCAGCTGCGTGGTAATGTCGACCGCGATGCGCAAACGCGCAAACCAATTTATATACCGTACCTTAGAAGCTGTCAGCCACCTCACACCCCGATAAAGACTCTCGCTGGGTGAACACCGTCTCGTAGCTGTCCTACACTTTAGACTGTCGCGAACTACAACTTTAGTTTTGCCACGTTTTAACCTTAATTAGTATCTACCTACTTTTATTAAAATTTCGCCGATATAATAGCAATATATTCATGTAATTTCCTTCTGTCATGATAACGTAACGTCAAGCGACAAGTAAGTATTGAATAAACTGCCTAAAAAGTTATAAACCATAAACATTGCCGTACTTCTATATGAAATGAATTTATTTTAATTGTGTGTGTTCTTTGTCTTTCAGTTGAATAAATCATCAATGTACAAGACGTATGACCCGAACGTTTTGTCCAATGCCATCATACTGCGATTTATGATTATAAAAATGACAAACTAAAACCAATTTTAATTTTATAAATTCTTTTTACCTGAGTATACCAGAGGAAATTACAAATCTTTAACGTAATTTAATTCAAATGTAACAAGGGTTTCTTAATTTTCATGTAAGTATTGCAACAAAAATATTTTGGAGTAGCTAACTATTCATTTGATGAGTTAAAACAAATAGAAGCATTAAGTATTCAACGTTTCAGAAGTTTCAGAAGTACTCCCTATTTGAAATATATAACCCCATGCTGTACCATGTGCCAGTTAAATAAATAAAAATAAGCTGGGTCGCTCTAGGTCCAAATAACTCCATGAAACTATTTTTGAAATATGAACATGATTTAAAAACTTATTTATTCTGACCATTCATTCGTTTCATTCGTTCACAGAAATTGTATCTTATCTGTGTTCCAATTAAATTGAATTTCAAGAATTTGTTTTTGTTCATTCTTCACAGGCTCATCTCATGCACGCTGGAATAATTAAAATATTTGTAATAGTTACAAAATAAAGACAGAAAACATACAAAATGAATTCCGTGCTAAATCCAGAGGCTCCTGAATTTTACCCACACATAACATCATTTACACAGGTACGTAACATTTACATACATTTCTATCAAAACCTGATAATAACAACACCAGCATGTGTTTTTACGGCAATCAGATTGTTTTTATTCGTACATTTGAATCTATTGTTAACCTTGATCTAGATTAACATTTTCAAACACATTTAGGTAGTATTTCCACTTCGGAACAAGGCGGTGCTCCAGATTGCGAATATCTTTCATGGACAAAGAAATTATTGGCAGATATGCATACGTCACGGAAATGAGACGTCCTCGCACGTGCAATTTGCTTTAATGTTTATTTAATCTTGCAGGATAGTCATCTAATGTACTGGTAACTTCAATCTGATTGTCACACTAAAAAACTGTATACAAACAAGAATGATTTTATATTAGACCTTCATTATTTTGTACAGTAAACAGATAATTATTATTTGAACTCAAAATTCCCATCAACAAGTTCTTGAAGGAAAAGTTCAGCTGGATGACTATAAGGATGTAGTTGTTTACTATTAATGTTAAATATAAAAAAAAATCTAATACTATGTTTTCAATTAAATCATTAGCCTTTTGTAGGTACAAACATGTATTAATCATCCAAATCCAAATATTCTTTTCTATGTGGAGAATTGTTGGGCTCATTATGACCCGTATCCTGTGTGTACATACAACTATGTGAGTTTTTACATGTAAAAGTAATACCTTGCATGTTGCATGAATATAATTCTTCATGCAAAATGTACAATCAATATGTCAAGTTATGGTCTTGAGACAATTTTGAATAGGCTGCCATAATTTTATACCGGTGTACTTGCAACTTGACTTATTGCTTATGATAGTATGCACTGCAATATAAGCTCTATATCTGTTTTACCGAAAAGCAATAGTTTAAGAGATATTTAGGTATACACAAAAACCCCAAATAGGGTGATTAAATAATTTTTTGAAATTGGCCTTATGTATGGTTTTTGTTGGCTAACCAATCGTACCTGATAGCTTATAATGTAATCGTAACAGATCTCTAAAAGGAATGAAGTGTCAAAAATGAATTACCTACAATTTGAGAAAAAAAAAAGTGTTGTGTTTGTAAAATTTATCCTTTACTAAGAAGCTAATAAAATGGGGATTCTTTTAGTAATTATTATGATGTGTCATATTTTTTTGAGTTATGTTTTGACCCGTAAAGGTAAAATGTTTCAAATAAAAATTTATTGTCACATAAACATATTATATTCAGAGATTCGTTATGATATCAGCTACGATTGTAAAAAAAAACAAATAAATTTATAAAACACATTTATAATGCCAATTATCAAAAAAAAATTTTGAACATCGTATCCTTTCAATTCATGGTTTTATGAAAATACCCAAACATTTTAAACTATTGATTATCGTTATAATATTAATAGAGTTTAAAATGTTGCTTGCCAACAACGTGGTGCAAGGAATATGTCAAGTGTCAAGTAACCATGTATATTTAAGGGTTAGGCGACTAATGTCTGAATGGAAAAATGACTAGGTATAAAAATGTCTAACTAAATAATAATGTCTACGTGAGAAAATGTCTTTGTATATAAATGTTTACTGGATTGATGCTGGTTGTAGTAGTGAAGATGATTGTGGTGGTGGTAGTGAAACACTGCTGGTGGTTGTCGTGATAGTGGCGGTGATGGTAGTGGTGGTTGTGGTTATTGTGGTTGCGATGCTGGCCTTGGCGATGCTGGCAGTAATGGTCGTAGTGTTGATCACCTAAGACACTATAATCACCTCAACCACCGCCATCACTACCACCATCACCATAATCTTCACTGACACCATCATCATTCATCTACCCTAGAGCCAGGTTCTATTACCTACTAACGTTCTTAGATGTTTTTGAATCGTTTTCCATCTATGTACCGTCCCTTCCGTATGTATCTTCCCTTGAAGGGAAAGTAGACATTTATATACTTACTTAGTAAATTTTTATGTTTAGACTTTATTATGCTTTGATTTTTTTCTGTTTAGATATTTTTATACCTTGTCATTTTTCATTTAGACATTAGTTGCCTAACCCATATTAAACTTTTGAATTTTAGAATACTACACTTAAAAGTTTAGTTAACTCCATAGCAGTTGAAATTGTTATGGAATGGGATAGAAGCTTAGGTTCTTATGTAAGTCACTTAAGTATATCAATGTTACAAATGTGTCAACTTTAGGATTCCATTAGTAAGTTCATAAATAACTTTGTCCTAATAATAAATTACCTTGAGACACCTATTAACATACATATTGTAATTAAAAATAGTGAGATTCCATTAAAACTGATGGGCAATAAAGTTTATTACAAATTCTATCTGCAAAGTATAATGGATATTTGGCTTCTCTATTTATATTGCTATTGATTTATGTGTAGGTATAAAGCAGTAAGCATCAGAAATATTATAGATACCAATGATAAAACCATCATTGATCCTATGGTACTACTTTATTGTTTATGAAGATAGGTATAAAATTGTCTGCTTCTCTGCATGATCTATGCATGAATTTGTAAAGACTATACAAAGTGATACTTTGCAAAATTCATTCATGAGAAGTACTTTGCAACAACTTGGTGACCGAGGTATATGTCAATAAGTAGACTACTCATCCTGACAATGCTCCATTTTGAGGCAAAATACATCTTATTGATGTAGGATGTAAATGTTGTGGTCTGCACACTTGTGTTCAGTGTGTGTGACTGGGCCACCCAGCAATACAACATCTCAACGAATAACATGGGTCACAGTTTGTTTCAAAGTAGTTTAATTTGAAACAAAGCTTTTCTATGATCAGTTAATAAAACCTCAGATAAGTATAATCCTTAACCTTAATTGGTTATTTCTGTATCGTAATATCATATGTCTTTGCAATAACTAAAATTGTTTTCAGGGTGCATATACATCAATTTACAAATCAGTAACAACATCAAATAGATTTCCTTCGCGGGCCTCATATGATTTCTTTAAAACATTCACTGATTTTAATGTTGTTACACATCAGTTAAGTGAAAATGTTATTAATCAATCAAATCAGATTATAAGAACTGAAATTCCAAATGTGAAGCTAAAGCAGTAAGTACTTGTTATTTTGATAAATGAAATCCCAAGTAAGATATATATTAAAAAATTGCAAAGAAACATATATAAAATAGGGAATTTGACAACTTCGTGACGCATTGATTCATCCCTGGTCGAGGTAAATATTTATTTGGCAGATAAATGTTTATACCCTGGTCCTGTGTGTTAAATTGTGTAGTTTTCTGTGTCCACTAACCGCAACACAGGGCATCCTAGTGCGAGTATAAACGTTTATTTATTTATTTATATTAACATTCTCTTATATATTTTTACTTTTAAATTTGTTTATAATTATCAAAGTCCACACATAAATAAGAAAAGTAAAGTTGTTTGCGTGAAAATGAATTGCTTTTATATCACTTTTTGTGATAAAATATTTTGTTTTGCTTGCTAGATCGAACTATTGTCCTATTATGACCTTTATCTGTTATTGTATACATTTGAGTAGTTATTAATTTAATTAATTTTTTACAATGATCTGGGAAAGCGAACTACATTGACGCTTGGCTTAGTGTAATCCCAGTTCTTTCGCGAATTTCGCTGTGGTTGTGACTACAAATTATAAAATGCTAAGTGATTCTAATGAGAATGTATCCTTTTAACAATACCATTTATATAGCAAAATCGCATTAAAAATTATAATATATTTGAAGTCATAATCTTAGCAGGGTGCTACTGTCAAATATTATGAAAATTCTAAATAGCTGGCTGTTAATAATTTCAGTGTTTTCTAGATTTATTGAATATGAAGTTTCATATTAATTAAGATAGTGTTACTTAATCTTCCATAATTGTTCCCCATTATTCTCTGTAATTTTGTCTTGCTCTCATTATATACGTCTTCATAATATTGTGTAATGGTTCTTTTCATCCAACAGAAAATGTATTGATTACAATTCGGAAATACTTGTGGAAACCAATGACCATATATTAGATAGAATCGAAATAAACATGGATACACTGAACAATGTCAACCCAGTTAGCGAACAGCTCTTAGACGGCATGAATCTGGGCTCCAATATCTCCTCATGGAACAACAATCTTGTCATAGCCAAGATTCAGGTTTGTACATTTATAATACATTTCATTCACAGTTTTGTGTGGACACAACAAAGGAAACAAGCATGCAGAGGTCACTAACTATTCTTTTATTTACTTTTCTCTAAATACACATGAATAATAATAATGCTATAATAATTAAATCAATTGCCAAATTATATTATTACTAGGTATGGCATGATGCAAATTTATAATGTTTCAATTCCCTTGTAACTTGTTTATTTATTTGGGGTCAAAAGTATCCTATGACCATCTCCATGACTCTTGAAGATCGGTTGTATAGTTCAGCCGTGAAGGTGTATTAAACAAACTTTCTCAATTATAATATTAGTAAAATTTTAATAGTTATAATGTATAATAATAGTCAGTCAATAATGTTACTTGAACTGCACAATATAAGTATATTAAAAAAAAACCATAATTGTATTTGAAATCCTAAATATAAAATAAACTAGACTGTTACAATTTATTGTAGATGGGATCAACAATGTTTATAGGCGCTAAAAACATACCGAGGCCGCAATTAACTTTCAAAGACCCAGTTGACAACTCTAACAGTTTATGGGTGCCAAAAATATCGGAGAAACCAAATAATATCAAGCCTCTCGCCTTAAACATAATTTACAATGACAACGGCGAGGCAGTGGGGTGAGTACTAATATAAGTAACCGTAGCGATTTGTTGAACACGAGCAACTATTATATGCAATACATGGACGTCGCTAACCTTGCTCCTCCGTCCTTTGTCGTTAATTGAATCATCCTGCTCAGTCGCATATACAGAACTCAACATTAATATCTATATTTGAATGCAATGGAAATTGTATCCTTGTTATATGTTAGGTCTAAACTGCATACTTTATTATGTAGAGTTAGTTATATGAAAACGTTCCAGACCTATGGCTTATTTTGAAACTGAAGTTCTCAAGGCTTAAAAATGCTCAAACAGGCTTCAAGAGGATCTTTGATTTTAATAAGATTTAGTTAAGTTACAAATTAATTACATCTGGATGCACTTTGTGCATTCCAAGATGAAGGTTCCGTTTGTGTCCGAGGGCACCGCACCTGGTTAGAAGGTGCTGCGTAGTTCCTTACAGTACCTGTAGACTTTGGTGGTTTTCAGTCCCAACAGGGACATGTGCTTTCCCAGATTGCAGTGGCCTGTGAGGGCCCTAGTCATAATTGATGGTAGGTCTGCTTAGCCGTAACAGCTCCTCGGATAATTTCCGGTCATAACCTCTTATCAGCGCTTTAAGTTGTTTCCTACGCAGAAAATATTGACGAAGACCTCGGCTTGGAAAATAGTGGCGTATTTTCCTAGGTGAGCATGTATTGCCGCTTTCGGTCGATAACCATAAACGCCAGACCCTACGTTAGATGTACTAGATGTGATCACATTCCCTATAGGATATGTAGCCACTGGTCTCTAGTGGGGAATTCTATACCGGTCCCAGGCTTGGTCGAGCTGCTAGCGCTATTACACGAATGTTAACATAAAATTGTAGGTGCACGTGGAGTTTTCATTCGTTCCCAAACCGCTCAACGGCAATACTAATCGCTGCCTTGTTGGTCTCAGATACGAACATCCATACAAAGTGGAACTGGACTTGTACGAACCGCCTCCTGAGCTACTACAGCCGGACTCGGAGCCGCCTAAGTTCCCGCCGCCAATGGAGAAGACGTGGTTTGCGTTCATCGAAACAGAGGCCCAAGTAGACCAGCTGGTCGAACACCTGTGCACGGTCAAGGAACTCGCCGTGGACGTCGAACATCACTCCTACAGAACATACCAAGGCAAGCAAGTTAATCCTACCAGCCTTATTCCTACTAATTTATAACTGCGAAGGTTGTCATGAGCAATCGATGGATGAGTGTATGTTACTTTTTTTAAACATGAACATAATAATATGGATTTCGGAAGACTTACCCTACATATTAATACTTATTATATCGCACGCTTTATAAAATTCAGACGTAATAAGACATAGGCTCGAATTGAGTTACGCATACTCACAAGCCTCTGTTAACGTCATCTATGATTTCAAATTGAAATTACAACTTACACAACAACAAAATAATAAAAATAATAATTTTCAAAGGCTGATGGATGGATGGATATTCAGTAACTGGGGTCACCCTAGTGAGCAGGAGTAGTTAGGAGGTGGCTCCGAAGTTATGTTGGCATAAGTGTAAAATATCGCTAAATTATGGTTAGGTGTGTGTACGTGTGTTGATGTATGTGTATGGCTGCGTGCGTGGGTATGTGTGTGTGTGTGTGTGGGCGCGTTTTTGTGTGAGTGAGTGCATATATTATATTATGCGGGTGATTTATCTTAGGTGTGTAAAGAGAGGTTACGTTCGTTTATAGCCCAGCGTCTTAATCCAATGTCAATTTAAAAATATTGTTTACAGCTTCTGATGATTAGTTTGAATGAGCGGTTATACAGAAAGGATGATTGTGCTATGAATTGTCCCTGAGCGAATTTAGGTTAAGTATAGTGCGGTTAAATAACCTTATCCTTCCTTCTCCCAGTAAGTATAAGCCGCGCCAAAACTTATTTACTTGCGCAAATTTCACTAAAATTATAATGTGTTTCAGGTATCACTTGCCTGATACAAATATCAACGAACGAGGGGGGAGACTTCATCATCGACGCGTTAGCTGTCCGCGAACATATCCACAAGCTCAACTTGTCCTTCACCGATCCAAAGAAAGTCAAGGTATGAGTATGCACAACCGCAAAAACCCTTAAGCCTATCACATTTTGCTAAAAGCTACTGAGTTACTCGCGCCAAAGTAGCCGCTGTACGGTGAAAGAGACGCCAATGGGTGTTTTCCCACTAGCCGAGAACCTAGCCGAGAACCTGTACGAACAAGTAAAGTCATTTCTTTCTTTCTTTCTTTCTATTCGGTTTGCACGAGGCGGTACCACCGCCACACCCATTTCTGCCTTACAATAATTGTTCTTCATGAATTGTGTTCCGATCGGTTAGGTGTGGATGTCGATTACACATATACAAGAGGCGGCTACCAGTTCTCAAGGGTAGCTACGCATCTGTGACCAGAATAAGACAAAATACTAACGATTACTAATTGGGCAATTATTAATATTTACTAACAGGACTAACTTACACTAACAACTCCCACAGTTCTATTACTATTGAATATTAGCAGTCTTTAGAAAATTAATGGCCCATCGCACTTTTCGAGGTTTGTCACAGATGTCCATGGGCGGCAGAGATTGGTGGAACTGCATTCTCGTTTGCGAACCTCATCTTATACAAAATGTGATGTGTTTATTTTTAATTAATTTGTATTACAAATGGCGCAATTTCTACATATAGGTACGAAATTATGGTGGTAATATTTATGCCTATATGTAGAAATTGCG
>DWLO01001681.1:0-14269 GCA_018245335.1 Dalla quadristriga | reverse complement strand
TATACGCATAAGATCCTGCCGCTCCCGCGCCGCCGCCGCTGCCGCCCCGCTTCCCGCAAGATTCGAGGCAGAGGCCTAAAGGCTGATGGATGGATGGATGGAGGGATGGAAAAAATTGAGCAGGACGCGTTCAACTCACGCAACCGTGTCGCTTTGCGTACTTGCCTAGTTTGCCAGATTGGTTGACGTTAATGGTTATTGCTCCGCTCCCGTTCGCCGTAACTGGATGTTATAGCCTCATATATACAACCTTCCGCAATAAACCGGTTATAAAACGCAAAAAGCATTTATAAAATCCGACGGGTAGTTTACGAGTGTTGAAAGGTTCAAAACTTCTAACACAATACAAACCCTTCAGCTTTGGTGACTCCGTGTCGTGTTGAATAGATTATAATATAATGGAATACACGTTTTTTCGCCAAATATAATACTGCAAAAATAGGTAGGTATACATCGGAGAGTTTCCTAGAACATTATATGTGGTACAAAAAGAACCACAGCCATTGGTTCTCAGTGCGACCCTCCTTGTTGCTTAGTTACCTTGACGAGCTGTGGGTCCCGGGTTCGATCCTCGGCCGCGGTAGACATTTATTTAGCAGATAAATGTTTGTTCTGTGTGTGGTCTTGGGCGTCGGTGGTAAACGGTGGTCTTTTGGAAACCAACGGTAAACTTATTAAAAAAGCTACGTTTAATCTATTTTGCAACAATCCGCTAGCAAAACGTATGATGGTGTATACTTTCATGCATATAGCACCTCGCTCCCTCCCTCCCGCATAGGAAAACATGCACACGCAACAATGAAAATATACACCAACATACATACCACCACCAACACGGGTTTCGCCTCAAAACAGAGCATCATCAGGGTAAGTAGACTCTACGACGGTCGATCGCAAAGAGTCGAAGAGTCTACTTACCATGATGATTTCCGCGAAGTAAAAATAATAAACGCTTACAGTAGTATTGACATTAATGAAGATTTGCGGAAGGATATCATTGGTATCAAAATAATTGTTAGGTAGGAACGCCACTGTTTGTTTGAAAAGGTAATTGAATGGTTGAGATGGAGACATTGACAATTATAAAGTGACAAAATAAGCAGCGTAGAAAGGTGAAAAATATTTGGATAAACTATAAGACAAGTTAAAGGAATATGTAATGCTTGAGATTATAATCAGACGAGCTTAGTAGAAATATTAAAGTCTCCTCTAACCGTACCTACTCGTACCGCCTAACAGATAAGTCCCACTAATTGCCCGTAACGACTTACTATTAATTTCACGGCGGCCATAGCTCTAAAAACTGTCACCGAAAGCGCGCGCTAAATAGCCTCTAACGGACCGTCGTGATTCCAATTTCAAACCTCGTTATCGTATCGTATGTAAAAAACCGAGAGCGATATTCGAAAATACTATCTGGCTTTTAAAAAAGGAACAGTGAAATTCGTATGCGTTCGGCAAACAGCCTACAATGGCCAGTGTGCTCGATAGTACGCCGCCATTGTTGCAACCCTTCGGACGAAACCGCCGACTCATCGCGCCTCGATTAATATTGTTTAATGTATCCAGATCCCGATGCCGTATTAGAGGAATTACAGCGTTCCGGGAGTCGCCGAGGATTTGTCGATCGACGATAAACAACACGGCACGCGAACGATCTATTTGATCACCGAAAGAAATATCGCGACGCGAATATGCGAACATACATCTACTTGTCCAAATTAATGTCTCGCGCTGAGATTAAGCTGATTTGTTATTCCGCTCCCAGGCAGGAGATAACTTTATGACGTCTGAAAAACATCCTCCTAACAGTTCCGACGATTCTACGCGCGTTACGAGGTTATAATGGCAATAACGCATAACGCGCCGATACCATCTTCCAAATAATACTGCGAAAACTAAGTAGGTAGTCTATCAGGAATTCTGTCGGGGCGCCTTTAAAAAGGATGTTTAAGCAGTCGGTTACACAATAAACCCTCAAATTAGCGAGCGCGCGAATTAACGTTGAATCCAAAGTGCGCAATTAAGGCGCGCCTACAAAGAGCCAATTCGAAAATGAACAGCGATATTCAAATTGAAAAAGGTACGCGCGGCGAATAAAACAATGAGCACTCCGTACGGTGGGCGACATCCTAATCATTAAATCAGCGCATGGGAAAATCACTCATACGCCTTGGGAGACAAAGGCGCGAATGATGTGAGTGGAATCGATTTTGAAGTTGTAGTTAGGTTTGTGGTCGGCCGTACCTGCCCTCGGGTAGTCGGTATGCGAGCCGACGCATCTAGAGCGGAGTTGGTCCGGCGCGAATCCAGATTCAAAAATGGAATGGAACAGCGAAATTTAAATAACAAATTAGTGGGTGCGTTCGCGAAGCGCGTCGGCCATCGGACTGATTCGAATTGATTTTTATGTCGGGATTATGTTAAAAGTATCGCCCGGTACATAACATAGCGCTGCGTATATCTATCTAACTATAAACAAGTTAACTAGCGCTGAAAACTAATTTCCAATTCACTAAAACTACGGTAAACTTTATTACTGAAACGTTTCGATGGAAATGCGAGCACTAAATTAATTTCTCACTGAAATTTCTCATTAAAATGCCTATATAAACGTCACGTTTTTTAAAAAGACCGTTGTTATGCAGTTTTTTTATTTATTTATGCTGCCATTATAATTGCCGTGCGGATTTCTAGATTTTAATTTAAAAAATTCACGAAAAAGCTGCATTGCGAATTACTTATTCCGAATTCTTTCGCAAATTACTACTTTGTTTAAAAAGGTCTTAATGCCAGACTCCTTACTGCTATTATAAATGTGAAAGTGTGTGTGTTGCTTGGTTTGTCTTCCTTCAGGCTGCAACAGAGCGACGGATCAACGTAAGTTTTGCATAGAGAGTGTTTATGGGAGAGTGACGTAGGCATTTATTCCGGAACAATACACGGTTCCTGTCGGATAAATAAAGATATATACGCGCTCAGAGCGTTACGTTACGTTACGTTATCGGTGGTACAGGTTTTAGTACAAAATCTTTAATATGTATGTATTTGCCAGTTATCAGAGTGAGGAACGAATTCATACACATAGATACGTCTACTGAATTTATGTTCTTGTTAGTAAACTCCACATAAAACTTAGATTAAAACAAGTAGGTAGATCATTAATCGCTTGACATACATTGACAGAAAAATGGGCTGGATGCAAATAGACGTAAACACTCAATTACAATTCTTGAATACAGAAACGCTCGCCGCTGTGCGCATACAACTCATCAAAGTTTCATCGAAATAGGAACATTGGTTTTGGAACGCATGGGAGACAAACAACAACCTAAGAAACCGAACGTGGTCAATTTGTTTAATCTATACATGACAATTCTTTATTTATCAAATGTTTTAATGGCCACTCTCCTATTCCCGGCGGAGACAAATCCAACAAATCAAAAATCATTAAAACCGGTCCAGCCGTTCTTGAGTTATAAATGGTGTTACTAACACGATTTTGCGACTTTGTTTTATATATATATTTGGTTTTAAAAGTTTCCTATAAGCTTCTTCGTGACGCAAACTATCCCTCTACCAAATTGTACAAAGATCGGTCGTATAGTATAGCCGCGAAGGCATAACCATCAAACGAACAAACAAATTTTCGCAATGGTGTGAATAACACGATTTTGCGACTTTGTTTTATATATCGGCCCCTTAATGATATACTCAAAAAACGCAATAAACCATGCTGTGATGTAACGAAAGAGAGCCGTGTTACGCTGTGTTAACAAGGAAGGCGAATTTCGTTGTAATTTCAATTTAAAATCATAGATGACGTTAACAAAAGCCTGTGAGTATGCGTAACTCAATTCAAGCCTGTCTTATTAGGTCTGTAATGACAGATAATAAGTGTGCGCATACATAGATCTCAAACGGTTTTTCAGTTATACCGCATAGCGTTTGTTCAATGTGTTCAGAAAATCGAAATAAAACGCAGACGAAGCCGCGCGGTCCCCTAGTTACAAACATTCACGACTAAGATACGAAGCATAGCTACACCATAAACCGGTGACGTACCGATGGGGTCCGATCGCCCAATCGCATCAAAACGAAGGGACCAGTCCCACCGGTCTACGTTTTATTATTTTTATTTTCATACATACATCACTGTCTTATATACTGTTATAATATATCAAACGTTAATTTATCTGGTCACTGGCGGATGGCCGATGACCGTTTTAAGTGTTATTTATCTGTCCCCGAAATGGATTTTCGAGTTTGAATAAGAAATAGACAAGATAGACGCATCAGTTTGGATTAGTGGTTAATAAATTACCAAGCGTGTGTATGGACAGTGTTAGTATATAATATTACGTAAGTATGGAGCAGTTTTTTTTAAATATTATGTACGTCAATGACAATAAGATGGCAGTTAATAGTCGCGTAACTTCCGTTAAGTATAGAGTAATTATTAATAGCTGAACATTCAGAAATTCTGCGTCCATAGCAACTTTTCAACCATAGACAAGATTAGAAAATGAAACTTTATCGCTGATACAGACTTAATAAAATTAACACAATTCTTAGGTCTTAAAGATCCATCTGCGTTAATCGATGTCTTGTTTTACGCTTCTCCTAGTTCATTTTTTTATTTAAAGCGAAGTGTAGCAATTATGGTAATTATATTTAAATATTTGTGTCAGTCTTTGAACATCAATCAGACAGCTGCTGGTCGACCTATAATAATTTGACCATTTAAATTTCTGCACAATTTATCATTAATAACTTAATCAAATATTTACATATCCATAAACTGCAATATCTATAAAAAGTGTTTAGGTACCAGCAAGTTCCCACATTCTATGTAGTTCTGAGTAGTGCCCGATGTTAACCCGGATTTAAAATCCAAAACTAGTTTATTTGATATTCATATGGTAGTCCATCGCGCTCCGGCGTCTCATCAGTTTCACGTCGCGTTTACACTATGAAATTAGTACGTTAGTTGTTGCATGCAACAATATTAATATTTGCGGTTGTCGCTTAACACAAATAGGGCCATGAAGTGCATGCTACTGAAACTAAATGTAACACGAACCTGCACAGAGAACTAATGTCATAAAACTATTGGTACCCCACTAGTTTCGTGATGAAAATCCGGCTTTACGCCAGCTGATAAGGTCAGTGGTAGTGACGCGGTTGGAAACACTTAATTACTACTATCTATACTTCCTCCACTCGCACCCAACGCGGCAACACCTAATCTCGCCGTTTCGCAACCTTACCAGCCTTAAAAATTAAAAAATCGAACACTAATGTCGGCTCGTTATCTTTCCGCGGGCGCAGTACTAATGGTGAGGCATTTTTCAACACTTAAAACACAGAATCGAACCGTTTTATCGAGGCGTGCGTACGAAGCACAACTGCCTATACAATACCGCTGTTATCTTTACTGTTGAAAGCAAGGGCCAATAATAAGTTTAATGCGCTCGGAGCGGTCACAAGCCTGCGGATTGGCGTCTTAGAAAAAATAACGTGACACAATAATGGCCGCCCGCAATCGGATGCGATGTTTTATTCGCAACGTAACGAACGTTTATTTGAATTTTTATATTATCGAAGTGACAACATGGCTTACTTGATTTCATAAATTCTGTCTCAGTCACGACAATCTTTAAGCAAACGGTGCTCATTTAATTTATTTAATCAAATTTGTTGATCTGTGGTCGCTGTGTTGTTATAATTTTTAAACGTGTAGTACTAGGCTGCGTTTGTTCTTTTATTACTTTAGGCATCGATCGGCACGGCCAAGGAAAGCAATATAATCTGCACACTGTGATATTTGGCTAAAGTTTTATTGCTCGTTAACCGTTTTTGTAGCTCGGCCAGTGACCAGATAGATGTATTAAACTGATAACGACGTCTTATATTCGCCACTTAAGCATATTTTCTTTTCTTTATCACCGTTAAACATTTTCACAGAATACCCAGTCCTATTTAATGAATGAGATGATTGGTATAATGATGGTTAATCGTTGGAATAAAATAGGTATGTATCATAGTAGGTATTGCGGAACATCACCTAGTCTTTATAAATAAACCATACCTATTATACTATGTATTAACAGAACATAAGTGTAAGTGTGTGGGTGAAACTTCTAAACTTACTATTTTTAAAGGTTAACAAGACAAATAAAAACGCTGTGATGAGGGCGCCACTTGCATAGTTCTTACGGCAATAAATAATTTAGTCATGCCTTCAGAAAAGCCTTATAAAAGATCCCAACCAATGCTTTATTATAGCTGATTGGCAGATAATACTAAAGGCCATTATTGCCAGTTAAAGAAATTAATTTTGTGTCCACAATGTGGCCAAGAAAGTTAAAACAAATATTTAAACAAACAGAATTTGAAATAATATACCTATCTAGGTATATTAACAAATATATTATTCAAATTAACCTTGAAATTTTTAAAGCGCGTTGAAAGAAAAAACCACCAGAGAACCACAGACATTTCTTAATTTTTTTCACACTCGAATCAGGCGTTTATTCAAAGCACGTTATCACGGGTTTGTGGGCCATCAGTACACCATTATCATAGTAGTGGACAAATTGATACCCTTATCATGTATATCATAAAATTTACGATAGCTCTCCGCGCACAATATTCGGACAAGTCTTCTGTAAATATAATTTCGTGTAGCAATTTGGACACTAATTTACGGACGCCGTAAACATTATTAAATGGCAACACTGATAACGCGTGCGAGAACGGCGGGAAAGTGATTTTTAATATCTGGATTTTTATTTCTAGTTTCCCTTAATAAATAAAAAATAAGCAAGTAAACCTAGGTTTCCAAAGATGAGATTTAAATTTAAATAATGCTACTGTTTCTACTGCCTGCCTACACAGGTTCTTTCCAACATTAAGTAAAACGGTGTTGTGACGTGTAAATTGTCTTCGGATGTTTATTTTCCAGTCAGAAAAATTATTAATTGTGTCATAGATTTAGAAAATAATACCCAGTTTAAAATGAGAAATATTTGTTATTCGCCGTCGCGTCAGACGGGGCCTTCCCTAATCTACCCTGGAGATTTACTAGGATTAGTGATTAGGGCACAGATTAAAAACTGATTAAAACCCCGTATCCTATAAACGATAAACTCACATCCTCAAACTGGTATTTAGATAGGTACCTACTCCCAGCATTTATCTAGATCGCCTTATCGACACAAAGCCGAAAATCCATCCCAGCTGGATTATATTTGAGTTTAGCACCAACCAAACAAAACCTAAGATGTGTCCAAATAATTACCTACTTCAGTTTATAATTATTAATACTCGAAACATTAATTTTGTTGCTGTAACTTCATAAATGTCTAAAGAAATTTGTCAATGTCAACCTACTTATACGGCAGTTTTTTGTGTTATAACCGGTTTTGTACAAGCTCAAATTAGAGCTTATAACCAAAATTCACTAACGACGTTCTTCATCGTTGCTGCATCGTTGCGATTGATATCTTAAATCAACCGTAGTCCTAGTAGTTTAAAACTAGCATTTGTGTGAAAAGCGATTGTTATGTTTTCAATTTCAAGATGGAATTGAGTTCTTTTGAATCGCGCATTCGAATTTCGAAGTTTGTCGCCGATGCGCACATCTTGGCATTGGAAGATTAATGTAAATGATTTGATTTGCGTTGACTATAATAATTAAATTACAATAATACCCTTAATCTGAGCCAATAATCACCATACGTATCAAATGTATTTTCGTGAGGTTTTCACTCCTATACTGTATAATATTCGCAGTTTACGATAATTTCTAATTTACTAAAGATACCACTGTAGATGAAGACAGCAAAATACATTTTAATAATGTACCTATGTACAAGTTTATGATTTAAGTTACTTAAGATGTACGTTGTGTACATAAAAAAAAAAAAAAGATTATAGTAATTTAGTATTCTTAGTATGAGTTTATTATATACATACGGAGATGCAATTTAGCCCTCAACCGAAAGAGTTCCTTGAGGTTTAAAAACTAGACTGTATACGTCATTTATGACTATATTATTGCGCATCGCGGGTGACAGCCGACGGACACTATACCTACACATTTATTTATAAATCATTTAGTTATTCAATAAAATGCACTATATTACGTAGCTAATAATAAAGATAAAATTTATTTGTGTTTATATTAGTTTTTAGTATTTTTAGTGACTGGGGAACTTTTAAAACTGTTTTAATTTATTTTTGCCACCTGCCTTCGCCCTGTGTTATTGAATTTTGGTCAGCGTCCTTATAAATAAGTCCAGGAATGCAATGATAATAATAACCATACCATGAACTAAACATAACTTAACTTAACTCATCATAATTAACGATTAAATAATATTCCGCCTTTGGAGAATTTATTTAATGAGCGACTATTAGTTGTAACTAATAATAATAAGTATATAATATAAAATACTTGTGTGATTTTTAAAAGTGTAAGCATAATAAAATTATTTGTAGGTACCTACTTAAGTTTGACTACAGACAGGCACGCAATTTAATTTTTTCTTAATAAGTCGAGGAATATTTGATTTGCTTTCTCACGCTTGTCCGACGTTTTCTAATCGTCAATCAAATAGCTTAAATATTCATTTGCATACTTCGTTATCAATCATTTATAACCAAAAAGCGCCGCCTTAACTTACTTTTTAAACATTAGCGGGATTCAATACTTTTGTTGAGTGTTCTGTTAATAATTAAATAGTTTCTAAACAATAAGAAAAATAAATTAGAAACATTTTACCGTCAATAAGCAACGCTATATTCTGATTAATTTTATTAGGTATGTCTTACGAACGTATTGTAAACTTCTTAACAAAACAGCTTAACAAAATTATAGCTTCCTCAGAATGTTGGTTTATTTTTCGCATCTTTTGGTGTAAATATCGTAATTCGCACGTTATAGAACGAATAAAACTAAATAAAACACATGAGTGTAAGTCCCACCAAGCTCAAAAGCGCGCTGGGTCATATCGGCGATATAAATAAAAATTTATGTTAATGTCATCTTGCTTACACACATTAAAACGTTATGTCATGTCTTATATCTTAAATAATGATATAGAAAGAAAAACGTGTCTGCACGTTATCTCAGTAAGTACCGACTCGTTTTGAAATTAACGTTAAGTACATTTTATACTCACAGAAATAATTGCATAAAATGCTCTCGTAATTATGATTAGATTTTGATGGTAATTTTTAGATTTTTCAACATGGCAATTTTCATTAACGAACGTCACTTGAGTTTCGACTTGTTTTAATAATGGCGGTCGATCTATGGCGGTCGGCTATGAATAATCCCTAATTTTTTTATGTACTTCTGTATTGTGTGTTGTGTTCTATTCGCTTTTTGAAGGATATCTGCATTTTATAATAGAATAACACAATTAGAAAATGGATTAAATCATAAAAGTGGCGTCATAATAAAAATAAACCGCAAAATAAACTACTTATTAGCTTTCAGAAATTTAAATTGCAGATAACAGTTAAACTCGTATACAAAACGCATAGTGGTATATTCCCATAAAGCGTAACGCGAATATGAGTGAGTGAGTGACTTTTTCGACAAAAAATATTGTGTTTGATTAAAAACAGCGCAAACCAACCGAAAATGTGTAGTTTTTATGAAGTTATAGCTGTAGCTTGTGTTTTCTTGGTTTATTATTCTGTTTAATGGCCAGTCAAACTAGATCTTTTTTTTATTTATTTACTTATTTAGGTATCATGGCGTTGTACCTATTTGCACTGAGGCACGGACTGCTTTTTCCCACCCAACCGTATCCAACCGTTTTTATAAGAAGTTTCATTCAAAAAATCGTCGCTGCAACAGTGAATTCTACCTATGTCGAATCACACGGGATCTTGATAACCAAGGTAGGCAATATGTCGACGCATGGTCGCTACCATGAGGAGTAAGTTAGATGCCATCTTATCGCGTAATGTTTAGATATAATTTGCCGTCCACATAGTTCGAATTGTACTTAACAGCTGATGTCACGGTAATGCCTCAGATTTACTTATCAATTCTTTCACAAACGTTACTTCCGTGTATTTTATTTAAACTTGCAGACTTATTACGACCTGATTTCAAAAGTTCTAAGTTATCATCACCATCCGACATCAACTAATTGATAAGGCGTGTTTAATGTAATAAAAACGGACGAAAAACAAAATGGATTCAAAATGTAAAAGGCGAAGCAATTAAAGCCGTACCTTTTTACTCATTATCATCATCGGAGTGCATGTGGGCAGATACGTATACCACTAGTTGATCAGAACTAACGAACCGAACCAGACCGAAGGCAATATCCTAATGATTTTAAGTTTTTATAAATCCTATTAAGCTCTTATCTATCTTGGACTGACTGACTAATGATTAAATGAATAATTCGATAAATAACATGATTTACATACAAAAAATATTTATTTTGTATTATATATCAGACCTCGCCTTTAGGTAGGTCTCATCGAACTTAAGCCCTTTTCGTCTATGAAACTATTTCAAAAGTTATCGACTTTACTTTTCAAACTAATAATAAAAGTAAATACGGGGTGGCATGAAATTTATTATCTTCTAAGTACTGTAAGTAAGTGTTATCTGTAAGGATTAGGCATAATGTGTTGTAATAGATAAAAGATATTAATTAATATTTTGAAGCGAATGTACGTTACCGACGGGTGTAACGAATGACAGCAGATCATTTTGATACCCGCTATCTCAGTGTTATTTATTATATTGTTATAAATGACAAATACAAATTAAGTACTTACTTCGTTTTTATAAAAACTAATCAAAACATTTTCGCGACGGATTCTCAATTTTTTGCCTTTGGCGTAAATTCATTTATCGTAAATTTCAATTGCAGTGGCGTTTAAATTATGTATTTAAGTAATTTATGTTTTTAACATCGAATTATTATATTTTAGGAGGACTGTGTTTTCTTCGCATTAATTGAAGGTGATTTACGTAATTATAGCGCATCGCCACCACATATTAGATAAAAGTTTGCATCAGGTAAGTACTTACTGTTTTAATCAGAATAACTGTAAAATATATTATTATCCAAATAGGTGGTTACTTACCAACGACAATTAATAAAGTTAGGTAGGTACTTTTGTATCATTACCGTTTTCTATAAACGATAATGATTTTAGTGATACCGGGTTTTACAATAGAAATAATCCTCACGGTATAATGCCTTACCCTGTTCTCTTTGATCATCGAAATGAAAATTATAATTGACTTTTGAGTTTGATTCATCTCTTTGATTGAGTAGGTACCTACATAAGTAATTAAATGTTAACAATTATTTTACATCGAGATGTCAACATCTCAATTTAACTCCTACTAGCTGTTGCCCACGACTTCTTCCGCGTTAAATTAATGATCGAGTCCGGTATTATTCGAGATCAAAAGAATCCTATGACCAGCTCCATTACCCAAACTATCTCTCTACCAAATTCTATGACAATCGGTTGTATGGTTATCCGTGAAGACTATCATACAAACTAATTTCCGCATTTATAATTTTAGTAAGATTATAATTATATTCATGTCATAATATATTTCAAAATATTTTCTTTTTTAAGATCTATACAAGAGAAGTGTTGGTACTATTCTAATTTTATTTGTATTATTTTTGTATCCCTATTTATTTCACCGTGAAAACAAACTTATAATGTACCCAATAACAAAATTTATAGCCCCTATAAATTTTAGTGTTGTCATGTAACTTTATTTTCATTGTCCCGTAATAATATACCAAAAGAAGGATTAAGCGTTCTCTACAGATATACCTGCTTGACAAAAACAATACATCCCTAAATCTTAGAAAGCGTTGCGAGTGCCGTTAGGGTATCACCAAAAAACTTTTTCCCCTCATTGTCAATTGAATTTTATTGTTGGTTTCCGAGATAGGCTCTTTTGTGCCCAACCGTGCGTTTAAAGCCGCGGCGGGACCCGGCCATAAGAGCAATGGGCGACAATGGGCGACAATGGGCTCCCCGCTGGAAGCCGTCTCGCGTCGCGAACTCGGATCATCAGGTGTCCGCCGCATTCATGTATTCACACATCACGTATGCCAACGTTTGTCATGCAGCGTCGACGTCATTGCATCTAGATGGTTTTTTAGCTCATTGCGACGCCGACGCCGTCGCCCCAAGTTCACGGATGAACTCAGCTCAATCTTATGCGCATTATTACATTTTTATCACCCGCCGGACAGGTTAATGTTACGGTCGCGTTGTCTGCGTTTTCAACGCGACGCGTTCGTTTCGTTTGCCAAGCTGCGACGCGGTGCGTTCTAAACGCATTATTGCGTTTCCGCGCGCGTCGGAGCTGTTACGACAGCCCGCCGTGTGCGACGCGCCTAATGTCCCGTATCGGACGTCACTACTCGGCTTCAGGAACGGCTCACTGTGATCTTACACCTCCTAAGACATTGTTTACGCGCACCTAACATCTATAGCCGCATCGGAGGATGCGTCAGCTGGACGAGTCGACGTGAGAGTCGGTGAGTGCGTGTGGCGTGTGCCTATCGTGTAACACCATTAGGAGAGCGTACGTACCCTAGGCTGAGCCATGTAAGCTCGGCCCGAGCCCGGGTGCAGGGCTCCGCTGGCCACCACGAACGTTTTCGTCACGGGCCCAAGCTAACACACACCACAAGCACGTGAACACATACACATCAATTATTTGACACCGTCACAACGGCCCGCTAGCTCACTAGTGTCATAATGCACTCGCGACGGCGTAGTTTTGGTCGGTTCGATCACGGAACGCGTCGGGGCCGAGCGAGGCGCGGGGAGCGGGTGGCCCGGCGCGCTCGGCAGTCTGGCGGACACTGGCGCGGGTGGCGCGCGCGGAGCGCTGCCGGGGCGTGGCGGGCGCTCCAGCCGGCCCAGGCCGCGCGGCCAATGGGGCGCCGCTCCGCGCTCCGCGAGCCGCGGCCGCTCCGCGCCGCCGCCGCGCCTCCGACACTCACTCGTTGCCGCGCCGCCGCCGTGACCGGACGCGCCGCATCTCACCACCGAACGTTTCTAATACGAAGTTTTCCTGCCAGCGCGTCTCGTTGCGGATCGATGCGATGCCACGGATGATGTTTATTTGAGCGCGTAGGTATTCGCTGCAAGGATGATTTAACAGGTGTAGCGGAGTTGGCGCGCATGCGTACGCAGTGTTTACAAGACGGCTCGTAAACTGGATCTTCGTGCGTAACTTTAAAAATAACGCTCGATGCTCACTTGATACTACAATCATTATTTAATTTCAAACCTTACCTTTAATCAACAGTAGTTATAACGGTGAAAACATATGACCCCACTTCGTTTTATACCCACTCGTCAGGGTAAGGAATTGGTCGAGTGTTATAAGGTCATAATTACAATGGATTGGTATCTGTTTACTAGTAAATAGATACTATCTATTTAACTTTGGAGTTAAATAGAGTTCGAACGCTTACTTTTAGCCACTGTTTTAACCGAAGTAGGTACCTATCATATTCAGCGTAACAAATTACTTCAGACTTACAACCAGCTCTGAAAAACTAGCTTTTACCTACTACCTATTGAAAAACCAAGACGATATTCTGAACTCAACAAATCAATCAGAGCAAATAAACAATACGAAGACTTTGCTACATAAGTAGGTAGAGTCAAAGTAAGTAAGTAAACATCAAAAGTTCTCCTAAAATGCTACCCACGCTTATCACGATCAATCATTCAATCAAATTATTTATTTCGTCATAAGATACAAGCGGCACACTCGAATGTCATTCAACTTGAATAAAGTAAGTAATAATTAAACATTATAGGTTTCCCACCTATTACATAAATAATACTGCGAAAATTTGTTTGTTTGAAGGTTATGCCTTCACCGCTATGTAGGTATACCATACGACCGATCTTTGTAGAATTTGGTAGGGAGACAGTTTGCGTCAAGAAGAAGCTTATAGGATACTTTTAAACCCAAATTATATACATAAAACAAAGTCGCAAAATCGTGTTAGTTACACCACTTATAACACAATAACGGCTAGACAGATTTGAAGGTTATGCCTTCACGGCAATTCTACGACCGATCTTTGTACCATTTGGTAGGGAGATAGTTTGCGTCAAGAAGAAACTTATAGGATACTTTTAAACCCAAATATATACATAAAACAAAGTCGCAAAATCGTGTTAGTTACACCACTTATAACACAATAACGGCTAGACAGATTTGAAG
>DWLO01001680.1:0-14270 GCA_018245335.1 Dalla quadristriga | reverse complement strand
CTCACCATGTGGTTGTCTGGAAGAAATCGATGCTTAGCGATAAGACCGCCCTTGTCCTTAGAATTCACGTATTATTTGTAATCCAGTTTATACATTTTTGTATGCTAGTCTAGTATTAAAAAGGTTATAATAATAATAAAATGTGATCGAAAATGTGCTGAAAACTTTAAGTAACGCAAAAAACAATGTGAAAACTTACAAACTGTAGAGATTACAATTTACTTCGAATCTTCGCGGTTTAAAGATAATATTATGTTACTGGTCCGTGAAATTTAATTTAAGTTTACAATACGCAATTCGAAACGCTCCGAGTAGAAAAAAGTAACCATTGGAATTATCCCAAACACAATCAAACGAAAGCATTTTCAGCTACGCAAACGACAGCGCTCGTACTCTCGAAGGTACAAGTTAGTCGATTAAAATTCCGCCGAAGAAGTCGATTAAAATTAAGTTGGTATTAGTACTTTTATTTATGTAACGAGAATAGCGAATGGGCATGCATTCCCACCCACCACTGCCGCCCATGGACATCTGTGACCAACCTTGAATTCTGTGCGAGGGACTGTTAGTAAATTAGTCCTGTTAGTTCTAGTTGGTAACAGGAATGTTAGTTGGTAAGTATTTATCAGTAATAGGAGTTAGGACTGTCTGTGAGTGTAAGTTAGTCTTCTAAGTAAATATTAGTAATCGTCCAGTTAGTATTTGTCCCAATCGTAGCTGATCACAGATGCGTTGCTACCCCTGAGGACTGAGGTGGACACCTCTGGTATAAGTGTAACCAGACCGAAACTATATGGGTTCAAAAATACGACGAAACGCTTCGAGAAATGGTAGGTAGTGCCCTGCGCTTCCTTTGTCTCATCTTGGCTGGTTCCCTACCCAGATTCCACGGCAGAAATGAATGGCTAATCTCGCGTTCCACCAAAATTCCGCCCCAGAGCAGGGGCGGCACGGCGGGCGGCCGGTACAACAAAAACAGAAGAGTCGTATCAGCGATCGGCGCGAGCCGCGGCGTGCGCTCCGTAGTATGACGCCAGTGCACACCCGACGAGCGACCGGAACGCGCGTATTGACTGAACCGGCACACGATATCACGTATTACAAATTCGAAGCTCCTCCGACAATCTAAATAACAATCGCCGATACCACTTGAGGAAAGCGCTTGCAGCGACACAATTTAAACCAGGTTATAAATAAGTTAAGAAGATGCCGGTGGAAACGAAAATAAGCTTTTCCGGTAAGTCTCCAAGATGTTTTTTTGGTATTTAGTACTTATTTAAAGGACTTTAAATTGTGGAGTTTTTATGGTGACAATTTGTTTCACGTGCGACCTATTTTCTTTGATTCACTGTGAGAAATGCGGCCGTCACGTTGATGAGCGGTTATTCGCCACATCCTAATAGCGTTTGGCGGTTTGGGACAGGAACTTTACAACTGTGAATTGTTGTGACAAAGCCGGATTTAGACGATAAAATAATCTTTCCATAAATTAAGTGTGTGTTGCTTTAATACGGAATTACATAAGCCGCACTACCATGCATGCAACGTTTGTACCTTGGTTCTTAACTGATTAACACAGTCACTGGCGTTTACTAACAGGGCTAATGAAAACACGCTAATTTTAGGCTGGCTAACAATGCCTAGATTAAAACAAAACAGTACCTACTCGAATAACGCATATTGCAAGGGATGCCCAGCCTTTTCCGTTTATTACAAATTGAGACATTACCGATGAATATTCATGACGTCAAATAAATAACTGTGTGTAATTATTCTTGTCCTAAACGGAGACCACGTATATAATATTCGCATAAACCTATGATTAATGTCATAGAATAATCCTACGCCAGGTAGCTTGCCATTAAATACACTGTCATTTGCACTTCATTAACACAATTACAGATATTTATCCAATCACATACCTGCAGAACTACTCTGTATATCATGTTATTTTATGATCAACTCAACAAATTTGTCATAGTTTGCCTTAATCGATGATATAGTTATGTCGAATGCGAGCATGTTGAATGCAAACCACTAGATGAGCTCAATTTGCGGTTAATAATGTTACACTGCTCAAATCAATAGCGACTAATGTTAACTCCACGTTTTGCGAATACGAATGGATTACTTAAGTTTATTTTTAGACCTATGTTTGTATGGTTTATAAAATAGCAATTCTAAACCTTCAACGAAGACTACATAGGCAACTTAATGAACGTCTTTTAATTAATCAATGTGCCCTTGCCCGTAACGAGTGACCAATGAGTTCTCGATAAGTGACAATCGCTCAACTTTTGCCTTATATTGTACGAGATCTTTGAATTCCTATCCTCTTATTCGAAATCGTGACTGTTACGGACAAATTGAAATATGTGAGTGACGCGTGATATAACACAGCGGCGTCGCTAGAATTTTCCACCATTTGAATAACAATACTTCATTCGGCACAGACGGGGCTCTTCCTGCAACCGAGTAGGGTTTGAAGTATGCTCTGCCCCGTTGTTTGAGTGCAGATAATATGTAGCTGATAACAAGGTATGAAAACACATGCTTGGCGATAATCCATTAAGGTGATACCTCGATTTTTAGTGTTTTCAATTCCCCTAATTTCCTTAATTTATTGGATTGTGAACCTAATTTATGAGTTTACGTTTTTTGACTATATGATCTAAGTATAACAAAAAAGAAAACACGATTACTCGAAATTTTATCGGGGAAAAGATTTTTTAAGTAAGTAGAGCCACTACTATATTTTTTCGAAGTAGATCACGGAATTATTTTTAAAACATAGTACTTAAGTACTTAATCATTTCTAATAATCCAAAATACTTTTCGTTATCCGAAAAGTAGTTTTGTAAAAAGAAAAAAATTATCTTTGGCGCTACATTAGACTCAGTGAACTTTCTTTACAATGCAAATAATCTTCACTGTTTCTAGGTTTCCGAAAGTATAACGACATAGTCGCGGACATAGTCGCAGTCATTCCCTACTAATAATAAAACAACAGAACTTACTTATGCACCTAATCTGACAATTAGCGACAAGTGAGTGCAATAGGCGGTGAAGTTAATAAACCTCCGTTTTAAATTGCAAATCGAATTTACTTATAAATCGAATGATCACCAGGCGAGCTGAGCTGACACTAAACCAACGTATCGAAGTAATTGGTTTATGTACAAAACAAATTAAAAAAACTACGACTTTTCAAAGTTTTATTTTTCTCAGCTCGTCAGAATATTTAAGTTTCTTAATCTTAAAGTTTAAATCTTTAAGTCTGTAAATTTGCGAATACAAACGGCACTGTTGGATAAAGCATTCATAAACTGCCCTCGCTGCGAGTAAACTATTTTGCATACTGACAACATTAACATAAATTTGTCAAGTCACTTGGTAATGATCAAGCATCAAAAGAATTGTTAACGAGTTGAAATGATCCGCAATTAACTACGGTCCTTTTCTTTGTGAACGTGAAACCCGCGTGTGCCTTTTAGCTTTTACTTAGAAAATATTAAATCAACGTCGTAATAACTAGAGTTTCGTAACGTTTTAGATATTTATAAGCCTAGACTGTATCGCCCGGTGGGGTGCGTGCCACCCGTCTGGGGACCACCCCCAAGTGGAACCTACCCCCAATTGGGGTTGTCAGTTGTCTGTATTTAACCGGATATGTTTTCCTGCCAAATTATTTCGATGTAGACCGCACATAGAAACAATTCGACTATTATTTGAGTTTTAATACAATCCAAGTATCAAGTACTGTCATCCTGTCACTATATTGTTAGTGAATCATAGAATTGCTATTGAACAATAAATATTTGAAAAGGATTTATTTGTGTACCTACATATCAGTTTGTCATGTATGGTGAAAAGGTCAAAACGTCACGATTTTTTTCTACTGCCGTATACCCAATATTTCACCCTAACAACGTAGAGAACCACTCTCGCTATTTAATATCTAATTTAATGAGAATTACGCCTATGAAGTAATCTCCACACGCTTTCTTGCAGACGAGTTTCTACACTTTTTGCTACATAAATAAGGTACATTAGTGACATTATTATAATAAAAGCCCGCAGAAGTTCTACTTACGATCATTAGACGTTTCCAACGCCATACCCGTTTCAGCTCTCATGAATTTTAAAGGTTAGGTGTCACTGGGCGTATAAGAGTAGCTATTAGTCATATTGATCCTTGTTTTAGGTAGGTTCACTATCGTTATCAGTTAACCAAGCGCCATTATTGTGAGTAGTCGGCCCTGGTCTACTGCACTTATAATGCTTAGTCGGTGTTATGTCCCTAGGCAATGTGCTATTAGCGGTGCCCAACACACTTAACCTTGTTTGGCTCACCGTATTGACATGCCGCATAACCGTTACCGTAACTGCATCCTAACCTTGCGGGACCTCAACCAGAAAAAGAACAATGCTGTTTGCCAATATGCATACGGTGGTTCTGTCGATGCGTTTGCGCCGATCGTTGTGTTAGCGTTTTATGTTGTAAATAGATAATATTTAGATATTAAAACCCTATCCAAACGTGTCAAATCTCGAGGAAATATAAACTGGTTCTAACGCGGTTGGTCGAGAACCAAATAAAAAAACCCATTGAGATGGGCATCCTTTCGAGAGAAACGATTGCATAGACAGACCAACACATCAAACTGATAACACTTTTCTATTTATTCTGAGCTTAAATACTATCAACTCGCATCGCAGTAGTCGCCAGTTCGGAACTGCACTGCACAGGGATATATATTCTACCTTAAACAGAAATTATATTGTAGGCCGGTACAGACGACGTTGCTCCTGAGAATTTATAGGTGTATTTCGGTATGTCAATGTCTGTCGGCCACGATATATCCTTCTGAACTAAACAAAAACTTCTAAACTTCATATATAAATAAATAAGCTAAGCTTCTTACAGATAATAAGTTTCTAACCATTCACACTGCTTGACGGTCGATTACTTTCATATTGATAGTAATTACATTTTACTCCGTTGACACTTAATCAAAGATTGACGTTACTCAATGTTGATATGAGCGATGACATCTATGAGAGTAATTTTATGTTCTCTATTCCTTTCATTGAGACTATTACGTACTTGTTTGCTTTAGCATCACGAATGATTAGCTGCTATATTAATGAAACCAGTTGCATTGACAAACGCTGCAGTACAGTATTGATTAATATCACTGCGTTAGGTCGTGTCTGTTCATTCATATGCTGCTGTTTGTATGAAATAAATTGCGCATTTCTTTTGGCAGTTTGTAATGTAGGCCGCATTTATTTGGCAAGCATCAAACCTACTAGAGCACTTACTTGATATGGACAATCCTGTTATCGTACAAGCTGGCTGGCTAAATGTACAATGAAGAATATAAATTTTATATTTCCTTAAATCATTGACGTCAAGTTTCTAAGGAGTTGTTTACACGTTGCTGTAGTCACTAGAAGTTGAAACATAAAGCCGCGATAAAATCACTTAACGGATCAACGAAGGCTAAGTTCAAAGCAAGGATAAGCCATCAAACTTTACATAATACAAGCTACGCCTTGGGGTCACTTCACTTACGAGAGTGGAATATCGTGGAGGTATATTTACGAAAGATGAGTTCAACTTGTCCAAGGTTATCTTGACGCGAGGGCACTAAAGCGAAACTTGTCGCCCAAGTACCTCCAGCACATTTAATATTTATGTTCGAACTGACAACTTCCCGTGTCTTATCCTTATCGGAGATGCGCTGTTCGCGTTGGAATTGCTCAATTACGCGACTTGGCATTGTTGTCGATCACCCGTGGCGAAACTGCAGAACAGGTGTAGCCTGCGAGCGCTTTACGTGACCGCCGTGCGTGATCAATCTATGCATCGTCTGTCACATCAATCGCCGCTCATTATACATCGTTGCTGAATCCTATGAGATTTATTCAACCATCTAGTCCTATTCCTGACGTAGCACCATTCACACCAATTTTGTTTGCTGATATTAGAATATGAACATTGATGAAATATTTTTTATTTTACATTTCAATCCCCAAACATTCCCAAATTTAAGAATCATCATCATCACCATCATCATCGATAGCCTAAAATAGTCAACAGCTGAACTAAAGGTCTCTCCAAAAATAAGGCGGATTTGTCCATAATCACCGCGCTGGGTAGGCGGGTTGGTGATCGCAGTAGATAGCACCTAGTTCCTGCAAAGAGGACGCTGCTGCTCGTACTCCGTTATATTTATTACCTTAGTCGGCCTGTATGACACCCGCGGAAAAGGAGGTGTGGTAACAATTGCATTCCGTTCTGCCGTCACCATACGGCGTATTTCTGGATATGGTTAATTGAATCAATGTACAAGTCAAAATTAATTTAAGGTAAATCCGAATATCAGTGATACCATATTCATGCCGACAATGTACCTAACCTACTGATCAATTAGGTAAAGCTCAACAGTTTCGATATCGATCGCAGCCGTATTAAATTCCCGTGTCTAACAATGCCCGATCAAAATATTTATAGCTCCTACTGATGTTGTCGCCACAATAAATTAATCACATCGCCACCTTGGACTAAGGCATCGATTTCATATAGTGACAGCAGTTCTTTTCAAGCGTATCGAACCGAACCAAATATATTATGTCTGAGTGATCACTAGTGAATCAGTGGCTCGTTATACCTACGATTTTTGTTATGAAACTGGGATGCTGTAGCGCTCATACCTTCCCAGAGGTGATTGAAGATATATGCTTACACACTCAGACCCCCGGCCCAAGACCCAGGTACGAACATTTATATGCCAAAGAAATGCCTTCCCCGCCCAGTGATCGGACCCGGGAGCCACGGCTCGCCAGTCTGGGTCACTTACCAACGTAACTAATAAGATGTCACGGAGCGCACAGCGTTCGCAGCAATGTAGGATGCGTGTAATCCAGATTAAAGGTCCACTGTTAAACATGCTCTTATGGCTACAATTTGGAGGACTGTACCGCGCTTGGCTATTGCAGGTTGGTGACCGCATGTGATGTTCGAAATACACAGGATGACGCTGTTACCCCCTCTATAATTAGTCGCCCTTTACGATCGTCCTGGAATGAGTGGTGCTACTGAATAACTGATCACTAGTGGAAATTCCATTCCTTATTATGAGCGCTTCAGGAAGTATGGAATCATTGAATGCGGCTGATTAGTGCCTGGGCTGAAGAGAGTACAGTGCCTGTCAATGGCTTTCATTGTAGCAAAAAAGCTTGCTTACGTTATTTTACAACAAAGTTTAAGCGACTGCTAGTATTATTTTAGACATAATCATCATCTTTAAATCCTATTTATCAGTTTCATCATGTTACCTAGCGAGAAACATCGATAAATCACATTTAGTTACACTTATTTACGTCATATTTAATTGCCATAATTTACGTAGACGTGTGCGCAAACCAGTTGTTTTTGCTAATGGCGCCATGTCATGTCCTTAAAAAAACTTGTTTTTGCTAGTAAATTGCGAGTTATCGTATCTATGTTTGGTGTTATGCTATGTTTGTATTCTATTCTATAACTTAAATACGTCTGCATGCAAACATTGCCAAGTTAAAGTTAAATATTTAGGTTTAAAAATTCACCATACCATCTTTGTAGTCAAAACATAGGTAGTTTTTCAGCGTTTTTCCTGTTCTGCTGATAAAGCTCCATTTTACATATTTATCTTTCATGTAAGTCGTTCAACTGCTTCATTACTAAAAAATATACAGGCGAGCGTATTCTAGCGGATATAAGAATCTCATGTTTATTTCAAGTTAAAAACGTCTGAGGTGTCAGAAAAACAAGTATTTTGCGCAGTAGACGTCGCAAACATGACATAGTTGATGATTTGCGATGTGTATAGTTTTACAATTGACACATCCTTTTGTGTATAAACGTTGATCGATGATGTCCTGGAAGATTGCATGACGCTTCGTCATTTAATCTCATTGTTTGTTGTTAATTGTTTGTGGGCTAGTAGTTGTGTAAATCCATAAGAGCATCTTAAATCATATTTAAACAAATGCTTTTTAATAATGTCAGTCGAAGCTGCACATTGCCGACTTTAGCTATCTCTCATACCTTAAAATTTACTGCTGGAAATCTGGACGTTAGCCAAATCTGGTACACCGGGTTCATACAACACTTTATAGACTTTTACGTTATTTATAACCGTCTGCAGTGACGCCGGCTTGTCTAGACTATGCTTTATTGAATATTCCCTGTGATCCGCCCATTCAGGGTTCTAAATGGTTCCATAATTTGCCACCGATACCACATGCTACATGCAACTGCAATTATATTAACAACCACCTAGTCAGGTAGGTCCGTGATCACCACTTATCCATACTACTAATTTTAACGTAGGTACTATAACAGTCGATTGCAGATTTATTTAAAAATATAAACCTTCCTGGTACTTTAATAGACAAGTAAAAGAAAAGAAAAGTTTTAGTGTGACTTTTCTTTGATGTGAGCCAAGTAAGTTTAAAACAAATCTACTTAATTTGATTCATAAAACATTTTATGATATTTATCATTGTAGAGTTACTACGGGTCGTGGCACTTATATTATACTTGTACATGTATAAAACATTTGATTTATTTTGACATATTTACTCACTTTGATTTGATTTGAGCCTTTGTGTTTTATTTGTTCCCATCAACTGGAACCACTGTTTAAAATGAGCATGATAAGATTACAAACTTGTTTAGTTATTGCAAATCTAATCTAACGGGTCCATTCTGGTTAAGACTTATTGCAACCTTCGCATCTAGGTCTAGGGAGCACACAGGAAATTAGTTTAGTGCGCCCCATTATAACCAGATGCTTTCTGATTTAACTCGTGATTTCAATTCTCATTATTGCGCACTATTAACTTTTTGTATGAAATATGTTTTTATGTATCTGAAATGAATGGAGATACTTAGTATCGATAGGTTATATTGCGTTTGATTCTTATTGTATATTTAATAAATAGTCTTAACCAGCCCTAACCGTAAATCATTTTGATTTAGATACGCATGATACTAGTCAACGTTTGACACTTCGTCTAGGGGAAATGTCATTGAAAAACCTTTTTTATAGTCATTTTCCGTCAATTCTATTGTGGAGATTGCGCATCTTGAATCTAATTTTCTCGATTTACTCCATACCTTACGAATAGATAAGATTTATAATATAACTCATGTATTGTCCAGCGTCCTTGTACCTATAGGATACGTACAGACCGTTAATATGACAATTTATGGTTGCTTTACTTAACATCTTATCGTGTATTTATTCTATAGTTTTTCCTCTTATGGTGTTAAATATGTTATAGCGACATAGTTTGAATTTATTGATAGCGGTATTTCTTGGGTTTTTGTTGGAGAATTGATATAATCTTAAGATCCTGAATATAATTATCGTGGAATGTTTATAATATGCTGGGACTCTGCTCACGAGTATTTCGTTCATTAACAGCTTCTGGCTATATAGATCTCTATCGGATTCCTGAACCATTCCACACTTAGTATAAAAATCCCATCAGGCTTCGAGCGTGGAGTAGAAACAAACATATTAAACGCGACCTGGTAGGAACATTCTGCTTCTCCGGGCTAACATTTCATTTCATTGAAATTTCAACGTTACAAATTTCGAAACTAACTATTCCATTTTATAATCAATTTATTACATTATGTAGGTATTAGGATATAATGAGATAGGATTAAATGTAAACGATTGAATAAAATGAACCCGGATGTAACGTTGCGTGTTTTCTTGCAATTTCATTGAAGCGGCACGAGATCCGCGGAGACGTGAAATCTCATATTTTGCATTTCACACTTCTGATTGGTTTTCTTATAAAAGTCGACTACGAATTACGACAATTACGAAGTCATTACTATTTCCACATTTATATTGGCCATCGTAAATTTATACGCATTAATTTCTTGATCCTGGATTTGAAAATATAACGATCGATAGAGATTAAGATATACAGATTTTTAGATATATAGATTGATATACTTTGCGTATTGCTAACTTTTAAAAAAGTACTGTTTTATTTTGCAAAAAGTTTCATTATTTATTACTTAAATGTGTCAGTAACCTTATTCGTAAATATTAAACATTTATTGAATTATTAACTTTTCTAGTCTCAAATGTAACGGACTAAGGATTTATTTAATTTACTTAGTTTTCTTTATTCATCTTGTGGTAACTTTTTGTAGACTTTTACAATAATTGAAAATGTTAAACTGTGCGAGCGAGAGAGATGCGAAAGGTGACAGTCCGCTTAAAAGAAATGTAATATCAAAACTGCTCTCCGTTTCACTCGAAACTTCCTTGTTTGTTTGTCGACGCAGAGGCGTGAACTCGAATACAAACCAACTGTTTACACAAGTTTACCTTAACATAAATTAATAAGCGTTTATAGAATAATGGCCCGCCTTCGCTTCTTATTTTAATTCGTCGAATATCACTTGATAAAATGTACCTGTCTACGTGATTATGTATTGAGCGGTGCGATCGGTTTATATCACTTGCAAATATTCATTCGTTATGCATGCACCATATTCTTTTAGAGCATTGACTTCGACTTAGCATATAAAACTGCTTATTTGCTTTTGACCGTGTTTTGCAAATGTACTAAGCGCAATAGGTACAAAATGAAATGTGTTTGGTATCCAAATTTGTATTTGAAAAACCAAATTGCGTCGAAATTTTAAATAAACGTGATATCGATACAAATATACAACATGTATATACATATACGCGACTATGACTCTAAAGGACATTATGATGAATTAAGGTTGTCGTAAAATCGTAATTACTGGAGCTATATCATGGTTAACGCTATGTACCTTAAAGCGCGGTCAACAGCTAATATATAATGGTGTTTGGTTATATAATTTGTTTACAAAAACTACGTGCCATAATACTTCCAAAGTGATCATTTAAAATTATAATAGTATACAAGGATAAAATGTAAATTTTTGATAGACTGCGTATTTCAGCGCGTTTAGAATACTATTTTTCAATGGGTTAATTTAAATATTGTCAAGGATTTTGTAGAACAATAAGCCTATAGTTTCGCAACAGTGTCGTTTATCTTGGTGTGTTACTATATTCTCTTATCTAATCTGTAGCAATTCACACCGTAAACGGTGAAGCTAGAGTTACTACGGTCGAAGAGGGTAATAGATTCGTGATCGTTAGATTTGCAGCGCCAGTATTGTGATTTGTATGACACTAACAGATTTCTATATATTTGATTTTGCTCTTTGGAATGACGCAGTGTGAAATATAGTACGTAAATATGGAGAAACAACTTGATATTAGTGCATAAGAATGTGTGATTACATATAATACTTTTTTTACTTAACAATAATAATCTTACCAATAAATACAATTGGAATGTCTGACTGTGATATTAAAATTAAGATAAAAAATTAAACGTAATATGCTATTTATATGACACCTAAGCATAATAAACCGTTTTGAGAATGTTTGTGTCCATGTCTGTCTGTAACACTGAAAACAATAATAGAACCTTTCCCGGTCACCCTTACTAGTGCCCTTACAGTCGCGCGCAGAGTATTTTGAAATATGAATCTTTAAAAAAATTTCAGCTACCTACTTCACTTTTTTATAACAATGGTAGCATTCTGTGTGAGTGTGACTGAGAATTGCTTTGTTGACTATATCTTACGTCATTGTCGCGCCATAAATCGCACGCAAGTTCAAGGAGATCTGTTTGGAAATCCCTGCCGCCTCAATGGAATGTTACTTCGTTATGCAATATTCTCCAGAATTATTTGAATCATGTCATGCAGATCATGATTCAGTTAACCTTGTAACAAATAAATAATATTATAATCCGTTCCCTTCATTTCGATCGCTCCACTAAGCTATATGTGTGCAGCTCTTGCGCTCACATTTATCGGCGGGGTTTTTCAATTGACCTTACATCATCCAATGTAATAGATCGGAGGCATCAGTCGTCGTATTAAATTTCATTTGCTCTATTGCCGTCGAAGTAGTAAGTAAAGGGGTTTTCGAAAACAAATAAACAATTAGACGCGGCTTTTAGATGAGGTTGCATCGATACACTTTGTAATCAGCACACGGCGCGACTTGAACACCACTCTCCGTTTTGCGACAGCGTAATTTAACAGCACTTAGTTTTTATAGCTACAAGTAGCGATTTTGTAAAGTTGACACGACAAACAGGTATGAGCATGTTATCGTCATGCTTGTCATTTTTATCCGTATGTACTGTGTACACAGTTGGTGGGGCCCTAGCCTTCTCTACTTACGTCCTGTATGTAGCAAGAGCACCTGACTCACCTCCGCATACTTGCAACATCACTTCAGCTCTACAAGAGATTTGCTTAAGCCCCACTCGTCTGAAAAATGCGGCGCTTCAAGCGTTAAGGTTCATTCTCTATTTTTGTTTTGTTCTGCTTTCCTTTTTAAACATTGCGTATTTTCATTTGTATTTGCGAAGGATCCTCTGAAGCTTAGTTATTATTACGAGCGTTCGTACGTACGTACACAAGTTGGATTGGATAGACCTCAATAGATTAAAGGAAGATATCTCAGTTCTCATTACTACTATCACTACTATCAACGCTTTCTACGAATTAAGAAATAGGGACAACACTAGCAATGGTATGTCGACGAGCGTATTCGCGGACGTTCGTAGATAATATGATACGAGAGATAAAGAGTAACAAGGTATAATCGGACAGTGATAAATGCTCGCGGTTACGGTACGAGACATTTCGTGCTAACTGTAAATTTTATGCAGCGTTTGAAGGTTCTGGGGTTTCGCTCGTTTCTTAAGCTTCTTACTCTTGGTTGCATTTATCATTGGGTCGGATAACAATCTGTGCGGTATTTCTGGTGGCGTGAGAAACAAAGACAACGTTAGAGTGTGCGCTGCGCTTCGTGACCGGTTCGAGTCTAACTCCCTCTGCCTCATTTATCTTCTCAATAATGTCGCCATTACGTGAAATACGCGTACAGGGGACTTATTCATGCGTTCCGTCAACAGTCGTGATTGTTGCAATTCGTACCCCATCAGAATTGCTTCCAACGTCGCATATTGGCAATATTGGCTTAGTATGTATATAGATTTTAATCACGTTCTGTCACGACTTAACCTTTCCTGCACTGATGCATATAAGGTTTTAGCGGTATAGTAAAGGAGCAATAGCATAAATTAGTGTTTAAAATAGTGGCCATTTGAACGATGAATTCTCTTTATTGCAACATCATTCGCAGCCAATAACGAGAGCTACTTACGCGGTCAGTGTACGCTTAAACCATATCGCTTGCTCAACTGCTTCCGTTTACCGTCTCCAGGAATGTTAAGTTAGCGTAGACAAGTTCCATATATATAGAACATCATGGAGTAAGTTTATTACTGTACAATACTTATCCTACCTACATGTTGAACTAGAGTTTGAATTATTTATTTGAACGTGTTTTTATTTTTTATTTCTCTCCGAATGGACAGTCGCTATTGGCCCTACAGGCCTTTACATCGTCATCGAACGGGTTCCATGGATATGTAAGGCCTTTCGTTCTCACCATCATCAACCCATTAAATGTGACAATTGGCAATTAGCATGCGTAGCACGGCTCATTACCAGTCATTCTCGTAACGGACCCCGACATAAGTAGCTCTAACGACTGATTACCGTTATGCTTTGATAAATTAACTTATCATGAAAAGTTAAAGCGAATATGAACAGTGTTTGGAAATAGGTAAAGTATAGTAATTATGGTATACAGACGAATAATTAACAGAAAATAATTCTTAAGTAGAGCAAAAAATCAATCTTACTTTTTACTCTTACTAAATAAATTGGAAGTGTCTAGTTGTGATATTAAATTTAAGGGCAGTAATAAAATGGAATATGCTATTTATATGACACCTAAACATAGTTAACCGTTTTTTAGATTTTTAGTCAGTCAGTCTGTCAGTCAGTAGTAGTACATAAAATACTAAGTCTACTTTATAAAAAAAATCTCGAGAAAATTTCATGTTATCGTGTGTTCGTTTTGTGCGATACCTAGACCATATACTCAAGAAACATTATGTTCAAAAATATTATCCGACATAGCTCGCAGAGTAAGCTAGCTGATATGGCAATGGGCAGGCAACGTCGTTCGAAGGACTGATAACCGATGGGGAAGAATAGTCCTCGAATGGAGACCACGAATCGGAAAAAGGAGCACAGGCCGCCCTTCGACACGGTGGAC
>DWLO01001679.1:0-14272 GCA_018245335.1 Dalla quadristriga | reverse complement strand
GTCAGCGTTCAGCGATTGCCTTCAACTCCTATGTAGTGTAGCTAGGTATGAATAAGCCTCACGTTCATTTTCAGAAGTTAAAAGAGAACTCATTTCACTTCATTCGTTTAACAACTCAAGAACGATGTATGTACAATGTATGCACATGACATCTCTGCACCGATTGTTTCTAAGCAGCTTAAATTTTGTTTCCGTTGAAAAGGTGGTCGTGGTCGGCGAATTATTCAAAATAAGAACTTCTTCTTCTTTTGCATTATCTACTTGATTTAACATAAATCTGAAAATTGTGATAACACATATCTAATATATCAAATCAAAAGAAGTCTTACTTTTAACATACGCACGCACATGCACTCCTTTTTTAAACAATGAAAGTCAATATTCGACTACCAAATGTTATGTGTCGACAGCCTACTATGCAGTTGTCCATGCAAGTCTTTGTATATTATACGGATAGTACTACACTTCGTAAGTTAATTGCTGTATACCACTGTGTACCACTTACCTCTATTTGTGTGTCAGATTACGATATGGACGCAATTATGAACACTTCGGTTTCCTAACTCTAACCATTATTACTCAAGTAATTAGACACAGTATGTTTCACATTAAATGTGCTGCAACGCACACACGTAGTTTTTTATGTTATGTCGTGTATCCGGGGACTAAACGCATTGAGGACAAAGGACGCCTCACTCTACTGGTGGGTCATAATAATCCCAGTGGAGATGCGACATGAATTCTCCGCCCGCCTTATCTGCAGGGATTCAGGCCGCTAATAAATAATTAACATTTGACAAGGTAACCCTTTTGAAGTGGATTTTTTTATATTCTCAAGAGCCATTGAACAGAAATTGATGGTGATGGAGGTCGACGGATCACCTGACGCCTTGTACGTGAAGTTCTAATCATGTTTATACAAGCTGTTTTATCCAAAGAACAAAATGTTATGTTATAACGTTTCGCTCAATTCGTTAGCTCGATTGCCATAACTCAGATTTGGTTACCGAGGAACGTAAACCTAGAATACATTGTCTCATTAGAAGGCGGGAATGATGAATATTGTATGCGGACACCCGGCGTTGCATAATGACATAATGTCCTCCGAGCTCCGCATTTTGAATAGAACTGTCCTTCTGATATATCGCGCTTTTTAAATTATACTTTTTGTTTCTGCTCACGTATTTTCAATCTCAACGCTGCTGTGTAGAATTTTGTACTCATGATACACCTACAAACTTAGGGACGATCCGATTCCACCCAAATCCGTAGGTTTAAATTCCTAAACCAGACTTTAGTGCGCTTGAATTCTTGAAAGTACTTACTATTGATTTAATTACGTTAAGTTTTCTCAAGTTATACAGTATTTATTTTATACGTAAATTTACAGGGACACCAAATGAAAATGTCTTAATAAAATCACAAATAAATGCCCTAATAAGTAGTTTTGAAGTGCGTTATGACAATCTCCGATGTAAAAACTTCATGAATCAAAACGAGTCAAACCGGTTAAAGTATTCTTTAAATAATGTATTCACAACTTGAACACGACGTTTGTACCTTTCGTAATGTAACCCCCAATTAGTAAGTCACATGGCACACGTGGTTTACAAAGCAAAATGTTTGAAACAAAAACTTAAGTGGGATACGCTACTTGCACGCTGTCAGACTTTCTCCGCGGTCTTTTGTCCTGGGGATTCGTGGAGAGCTAAAATCCTACTTCCAGAGACAAAACCAATGATGTAGGATAAAACGTGTATCATAACTTACAGCAGCACCAAGGAGCTCCTTGGCATACCCGTATAACAGTAGGTAACCTATTTGAATACCCAACGTCGCTGCAGGCACGGTAAGAGATATTCTGATGACCTCGCGATAATATCGCGAAATTTATTTTGCTGAGCAGTGGATGTAATAGGCTATTTACATGTGTGTGATGTATCTGGGTTTTCAAGGCACGTCTGACGTGGATCAATTTGAGAGGGCGTAACCTCCATTTGCCTTCGCTGATGCGGAGTGAAGATTACGGATATCGTGATTGATGCAGCCGCCTAGCCGGTAGAAAACGGCGCCGTGTTGTGTGCAGATTGACTCACCATGCAAATTATTCCCCAATATTAGAAATAGCTTGCAATACATCGACCTTGTAAACCTTGAACTTAACCGATCGACAAAGTTAAACAAGCTCGAGCGCGGTCGTTAGTTTAGTACATGAGTTACAAAACTTTATGGCATTTCCGATCGTACAACGATCCCGACTTTTTGCTTTCTTGGAGTACTTATGGCGGCCTGAAAACTTCGGACAATCGGGCTGGCCATTAGCTCCTTCACTAGTTCGCACTGGAGCAGTTTGGTGTCCAGGCGTTGTCAAAAGAACACTAGAGGCATTGTTTGTAGCCAACCTAGCATATTACACATACGCTTATCTTACCCTTTTTGTTGTGTTATTAGGTACCTATTTAACTTTTCCCGCGGCTCCGCCTGCGTAAAAGTCATTTTTTATACAAAATTTCATCCCCAATTGTAAAGGACGATTTTTAGAACTAGACCAATCACACACCACCACACCAAATTTCATAAGAATCCGTTCAGTAGTTATTCTGTGATTCGTTAACAAATTATTCAAACATCCATCTTATTCACATTAATAACATTAGTAGGTTAATAAGAAAGAAATACTAGTTGAAGGACTGACCTTAAGATGTTAGGCAATATTTAAATTAAACCTGACTCCATACAAAAGTCGGGCATAGATAGGTATTAACTCACAATAAGGAGGCCTGAAGAATACGTGATCACGCTGCCGCAATGAGGATTTATGGCAGTAAGAGTTGGTAGCCAATCAGGTCGTCGGAAGTTATCTTAATTAATTAAAACCGGAACAGCCCGCTTTAGAAAGACCGCCAGTGCTTTACGCCTTGCATATTTGCGATGGTGCTTACGACTACAAATTTGTTTTACCTTTTGCACCACAATCCTTACTATTATTATAAATGTGAAAGTGTGATAGTTGGTTGTTTGGTTTGTCGTTCTTTCACGCTGCAACAGAGTGACGAGCCGACGTGATTTTTTGCATAGAGATTATGGGCCGGGAGAGTAACACAATACTACTTTTTATACCGGAGAAATATACGGTTGTTGTGGGATAGATAAGAAAACTGAACGGAGGCAGGGCCGCGGGCAAAGCCTCTTTAATGAATAATTCAAGTTTCCGACAAGATTATCAACTGTAGCTGTGGGCAAGCACTAGAATTCCTTTATAACTCCTTTTAATACATTAATATATTCATTCCGCATTCAGGAAATCTCACATTCTTCCTGCTTTATACTACGAGCTATTCAAACCAACCTGACAAATTATTTAAAGGAACGATTCTTGTATGTGTATCTGTCCCATGATCAGTCACTTCGCTCCTCTCATAACTTGCTTGTACTCCTGTCCACTCTTCTTCTTTTTTTCCTAAAGCCTTTACTGGCACAGCTGCCCACCATTGGAATTATCTCCCCTTAGATATCCGGCGCTCTGAGTCTCTTGAATCTTTCAAGACTCACGTCAAACGCCAATACCTTGACATGACTGACACGACAACAAGCTCACTATTTTCTTACTGTGCTATTTTTTATATAATTATGTGTGTTATCAGTATGTACAATACAATACAAGACTCTTTATTGTACACCAAAAAATGTAATGTATGTAATTTTTCTTAACTATATCATATTAGTATTTGTACACCCTGACTTATATTTTCTTCTATTATGTCCTTTACCCAAAGGTTGTCTGGAAGAGATCGCTCTATAGCGATAAGACCGCCTTTTGTACTGCGTCTTCTGTATAACATGTTGCTGTTGCTGTAATTACTTCGCGTGTAGAATAAAGAGTGTTCTATCTATATATCTATCTATAAATAATTAGCAACTATATAACCCCGGGGGCCGAGAATGTGTGAATATGCGTTTATTTTTGCCCCCAACAATCCTTTCAAAGTGGTAAATTACTTATTATATGATGGCCTTGCAGCTAATATTTAAAGCTAAATTTAGCTAAAATTTCATTCACAACTATCTAACTAATTTTATTTAACTGATATTAGTGAAAGTAACATAAATGGTGACCATACGGAGCAGACGTGTCGCTAGTTAATTATCATAATTCATTTACCGTGGTGAAGAAAATCACAATTCACACCACGATTATATTTGACCAATAGATTAATACGAACAAAACTCATCCTTCCTATAACTATCTAACCCAAAGCATGATTTGTAAAATCGGTATGCTCACTATCTACTGTAATATTTGAATTGTAAATTCTCATTCAGGGAAATGTAATTTCTTTTGAGAATAAATATATTTAACGACAATACTACGTGACAGTTTGTAAAAACAGATGGTTGGATGGATGTTACCCAATTACGTAAAAACAACTGAACAGTTGTTAAAGACGATTTGTGTGAAAAAATACAATTTTTAACACTGGTGGAGTCAGGGGAATAATAATATTTATTTATTTATTTCGAAAAAAATCCATATTGTGTTGATAATATCCTATTATTAATGTATTACTTTATTAATTATATCAATAATAATCTAGTCTCGATACATTATGCCATTAAATTTGTTACTTAGATTTTATATAACCCCATAAGTATGTGCTTGTTGAGTTGAGGATTTATAGGAAAGTAAATAAAATAAGTTCATAATTTATATTAATTTATTGAAGACGTACAATTAACTTAGGTGTTAAAGAAATTTCAGAAGATATTTACAGAGAAATGGAATGTTAGGATTGAATTAATATTTTGTAAAATTGTATTAGTGCATTAAATTTCAACATAGTAAATAAATTTAGTATAGAGATGTTTACATTTGTACAGTTCAAAAATATCATTTGGACAAATATAATTAATGACATAATTATAATTTTACAACAAGTAGAATATAGAATTTAAATAATTAAAGTAAACTAGTTAACAGTACAATAACAAACTATAGAGAATGAAGGTACAGAATATTTCACCGATCATATAGTTTTAAAATATGTAAATAATTATAATAATTTACTATAAAAATTATTGCCCTAATAATTACTACTTCTTATGACTGTGCACAACATTTAACAGTGATTAAAATTATCTATTAACTAGTGAATTAGGTCTAAACAAATAAAGACATTCTTAACATTGAAAATATAACTAAAATGTAACTAAAAGGTTCTAATTTATATTTTTAAACTTAACTTTAACTATCAATTATATATTTAGATATGTTTGATATTCTTGTTGTGACACACATTACTGAAGTTACTTTCCTACAATTTTATTTTATTAACATATTTTTGCGCGTACATAGTATCCACTTCACTTTATATTCATTTTATATATTATTATATGTGTTTACATGTAAAGTTTACACGTTGCTTACAGTTTTTTTCAGTATTAAACGTATCTTTTAGCCGTCCTAAGTCTAAACTTGTCTCCCATATCTACTAAGCAAGTTCAGTGTACGAATCAGAGGTGGCTGGCTTAGCATTACCTATCTGCAACCTTTAACTGAAAACAACGTATGCCAGCGTAAGTACCAACGTGAATTTGCAGGGTGTCAGTAGTATTAGTTCTTGCACTGTAAGGTTCGCAATATTAACGGTAATTAGATGGGAAAAAGTCTTACTTCAACGTCTTACTTGAAATGAACCGTAACTCAACCATCCTTTCTTATATAAACCTACCAAATATAAAAGTATCATTTATGCTTTTATACAGCTTACGGCTGTATTGCTGGTGAATTACAAAGTAAAATACTAACGTGAAAAAAAAAATGTACGTAAAGTAACTTTAGTAAATGTGAGAGTGCCAAAGATTACCGAGTACGCTCGATTCGTAGGTAGGAAGTAGGTACAATCTATCACTAAATCTGTAGATTTTAATCACAATAGTACAATATCGTAATTTCACGTGCGTGTGCTTATTTGTATATAATTAAATTTGGAATTATAAAACATATAAATATTCGTTGATTTTGAAATTTGGATTTAGAAGCAAATTCTCTACAACCAAATTTATCAACTACCGAGTCCCAAGTGCCTTCGGTCTTACGTTGCTAACTTCTGTGAGTGTCTCAGGTTCTCATCTCCGTCTCGCGTATTACCTATGGACATTTTATGCTAAATAGGTATTACTTAGACTTATTCAACTAACTCTTCAGTCTTGGACGTTACACTTAAATAGACATACTTCTAAAACCCGCGTCGAATGTTCGTCGATACTCATTCAATTGGAAATTAAAATCTATCAGCGTGTATATTATAATTTATAATGATTGCTATAGCGTGAACCACACACATCAATGAGAAAGTTAGAAAGATCGAGAAATAGTAGATATAGATATCATAGACACGCAGATCGGTATGGAATAGTCTAATCACTCATAATCATCTAAAGAAGACATCTCAACAACATTATAGCTACAAACTTTAAAATTTCAAACACCACTTTCAAATTTTGACATTAAGATTATCTAAGATATCAGGAAAATCACATCCACTAACGCCGTAAACACAACGAGACACACTGCACCGTTTGACAACACCTACAGAGAGAAAGCGAAAATGTACACAACATTCATCCATCGAGTTACTATTACTTCGATTACAATTAATTACCTTACAACTATATAAAATAATTTAATATAAAACCAAAGAATCGCAAATAGGTAAATTTACTGTATACCTAACCAACGTTGTATAAGGTTGCACACAATACTTAATTATATATAAAAATATATTGCTCAGGGTTTCAGTGGGTCGGTTTATTAAATCAGTTCATGATAGGTGCCTGTAGATTATTTCTATTAGTAGACTGTATAAAACACGTAAAAAAATTTACTACGAACTAAAATACCTCCCGACTTTCTATATTTGTTACTTTTGTTCCCATTCTTATACAATGCCCATCGAATTCCAAAGGTATGACAATTCAATAACAATGGTACACAATAAATTTAAATAAATAAACGAGATAAAACAACTATGTAGCTTGAAACTTTAATATAATTCCGAATCATCCCTCCAACACATTTCCCTATAATAGGATTATAATTAATGTAACTATAAATAAATAAATAATCAAATCTTTTCTCAAGTGCCTTACCCTAAACAGCTAGATGTATACATAAACATTTTTTAAAAAAACTTACAAGCTACTGATATGTATTAAGTTATGTATGTAGAATTACATTGATATGTATTTGATCACAACGAAGTGGTGTAAATCGTGTCGACGGATAAGATTAGTCCTCAGGCCAACCGAGGTCTTCCCCGACTAGGTCGTAGAATCGCTGGTTGTGTTGCACGAAGAACTTACGTAGCTTGGTGACGACCGCCGGGTCTACTCGAGGGTGCTTACGGCCTTTCGTCTCGCGAAGACATTTGTCCGTGGTGTCGTTGCGTAGGCAGTAGAAGCCTTTTGTCTCGTTGAAGTAGAAGTTTTTCCTTCCTAAGGAAGCAGGGAGTCGTAATTAGGTTAAGGGTTTGTAGAGTAACGCGCCATGAAGCGGTCACAGCCGTGTTGTTAAGATGCCCCCCTCCTACTATGGAGCCCATTGTTCGCAACTTTCTAATTCAGTTTTCAGACGTGGTTTAGGGTTCATGGCCAATTTATAGCCTAGGGTCATGCTGCCGGCATTTTAAGATTAAGCTGCTTGGCAATTTCCTTATTTATGTAGATTGTACGACGAATAATAAGCCCATGATTGGTTATAAGAAAACGGGTGTACACACGCGCATGAAGTAAAAGTATTATAGAAACCTAATATTGTCCAGTAGTGACTTAGTAACCCCTAGATCTGGGCGGAGAAGGTGAGTTCGACACTGCGGCCCGCTCTAACCAGGAATCTGGCTGCTGAAGTACGGATTCTCATACGACAAGTTCGTAAAATTACGTGTCAAAAAGTACTCATTCCGCCATTGATGCGGTGGTGCAGTAGTGTCAGCTGTGAGATCATGGCTGCAAATCGCAAATCTTAATCGCAACTAAATATTATTGAAATGCATATTTACCAGTTTAGGCATACCAATGATGGTCATCGAAGACGCTGTCGGTGCGTAACTACCTAGTACTACCTAGGCAATACACGTGTGAGGCGATAGGACACGTGTGAGGGAGCCAGCCGAAGAAGTTATACTTGAAAAACAACAATGCGTTAATTTTACCAATTTTATGCTCCAAGCCAAGGAATTTCTCTATTCGACGCAGCTGCGGCACGGGGTCTTCGATGAGCTGGTCTCCATTGACCACCAGGATCTGTTCCCGCGGGAATACTTCCAACCAGCGATGAAGGTACGCGTGGTACAATGATATAGCTATAGGCCTGTGGACAAATGGCATTAGTAAATTATCAGTAGTTGTACTTCGAAGGTACAGGAAAATATTTTCGGATCTTCATATCTCTGTAAAAGCTATTTCCAAGTTATGGTCGGACCTGTATAAAAAAAGGCCCGTCATTAAATTTTTATAATATCGTACGATAAAACTTCTTAATATTATATTTTCACGATTTACTTGCATAATCTGAATCTAGATTAGCTGTTTAATCGGCACAAAAAGGGCTGAATCGCTCATTTGGTTTTTATGTATTGTACGATTAACTTTTTATTATTACATTTTTGTTTCTTACAATATGTTAAGCCAAACACAACATTAATTGTTATTAGCGGAAAATGCTTTCTGCAAACTTGGCTAAAATGTCTACAATGTTAGTTTGCTATTCCAATTACATAAAACAATGTAGGAAGATTAAATACGTCAGCTTAAAGCGTGTAATTTGTTGTAATAAATTAATAGCAGAGTAATCTCATTCTAACTCCAGTTATTCTAGTTCTTTTAATGGCATACCAAGAAATGCAAATCGTTAGTGATTGTTAATGAAAAATGATGGTTAATACTTTTCAACAATAATGATAAATACATCGGGATATCGGCTTGGCAGCGTCTGGCAAAGGGTAGTAGGTCTGGCCAGTGTTTGCAACGACCGGCGCGGACGACCACTTCGACTATGAAGCTGGGTGAAGTCCGACATGGGCAGAGTTACTGGCTCCCGTAAGGTTAAAGGAGTGTTAACCGAATCATAACTTACCTATAAGCAATGTTGATAGAGCCATCTGGAGATATAGCGAGGTGTTCGAAAGGCTTGGCAGCGTCTGGCAAAGGGTGGCCGGTCTGACCAGTGTTTGCGATGGCCGGCGCGGACGGAGTGGCTCGACTACGCAGCTGGGTGTAGTCCGATATGGCGCGGGTCACCGGCTCTCGTACAATTAGAAGCAGCCGTACTGATGAGTTCATTGCACGAACTCGCTCCGGAACCTAGAGAAATCAAAAATATGATACTAAAACACTGTATGAAATTGCTTTATTACGAACAAGTACAGGCGCAGCAAATGAAAAAGAAATTATTAAAAGTCCAAAACAAATCTCATTAGGTACATTGAGATTTGAGATTGAGCTTAAAGATTTGACAATGGGAAAGATGTGTGACTTTATATCTAGATTCAAGCAGATAAGTAAGGTTAAGCATCTTTTCACATAAAGCACCACACTTACCTCAGGAGTAACGAAGTAACTAGGACTCTTCTCAATAGTTATCTGCCCCTTGAAGGAAAGCGGCATTTTGCTCCTGTACCACTCGAGACCTAAGGCGTAGTTTTCATCACGGTCGAAGAAATGGACTTCTCCGGAGGCTTTCTGGACCATCGGATGAAGGTACAGCATTTCGAGAAGAGCGCGGGTTCCACATTTCCGGACACCCACAATTAATGCCTAAATAAAATTAAAAGTATAATATTATTATTATATTTCATAATTGTAAGTTACACACAGTTACTAGTAAAGAGCGGTTTGCGTTTGCGGCTTGCAGTGTCCACGCACAGAATCGCGGTCGGTTCCGTCAATCCTTCTTCAAGCGTCGGTACGCTTGAAGAAGGATTCCGTAATATTAGATTGGCAACTAAGCTCCCGCCGTTTTTTAAACTTCAACATTCCATGTGCTCCGCATGTTCCGCATTCAATAAATGTTTTTGATATAATGTATTTAATCATTCCAAAGAGGATGTTTTGTGCTACCGGAGTCTATGTTTTGTGTTTCTGTGGAGTTAATTTATGTTAACTTTCTGGTGGTTAAAATGGAATGTCAAGTTAAGCATTTTCGAAGCCTCCTTTTTGATTTTAATCAAGGTTCTTAAAGCCGCAACAGCTGCTCGTGATATTTGTGCTGTGTATGCTGCCACATCCGTACTCCCGGTTTGGCACCAACGGATTTCAAACTTTTTTGATCTTTTTCAAATGCTGTGCGCAGAGTTTTGTTCAATAATGATGCAGAATTGAGAACTTGGTTGGATGAATTTTCAATTCAAGCCGGTATTGAAAATCTTATTGTACGTTAGGAATAAGTGGTAAACAACAAAGGCGATTACATTATTGATTAATTAGTTGTTTATCATTATAGAAAATGAAACTATATTTTTTTAAACAACTGACACTTTGTTTCCTGCCTAATATTTTAATAACTGTGTTCACAGACTGAATGCTCAGTTAAGAACGAGACAGTGGCCCTCAAACTTTTAGTGTTTTGGCACAGTAATATATTTTTTATATTTATAATTAATTATTATTTTTTATCCGGGTCCTAATCTGAAAGAATTAATCGCATTGTAATAGAAACTGTTAAACTTAGACCGTTGTCTATGCCTATAATGTAGTCACTGAATTCAAATTGAGATTGTCAATGGGCATTATTTGAAACTCAAAAATAGCTGCATTACCAGCTGCATAACAGATGAGAAACAATGCCTACAGATCACTTTAACGCACCCCGACTTCAGATTTATCTATATTGTATCGTCTGAAATAGGTCTACACTACTTAGGTATCTCACATCTCACTGCAGACTTGCTACTCCTAAAAAACCACTGCGGATCCGAAATTTCCCATCTCGAACAAATCTTATGTCGATCTCTATTACCTCCTGTCATCGTACATTTGTATTACATGAATTTTACATGAATACATTTTGTATTACTATCTATCTATTTCAAGAGGTTTTTTCGTTTGTTTTCAATCAATAAGGTCAAGTATCGTGTTTGCGGTAAATTATTAAAAATAAAAAAATGGTTTGGTATCTAATATAAAAATGTAAGCAGCGTATTGATCAGTGCAACGGTGGTAACCCCCCAGGCGAACCAGGAATCGCTCTACCACCTGCGAATATTAAATACATCTTAACAGTCTAGTACTTAATCATTGATATTCTGTAGGCAATAAAATATTTTAAAATTTAGTCTACTTCATTAGGTTCGGTACATAAAGGGTAAAAGGTATTGGGCCGGATTATTTTTCAACGCCATCGCCCATACAAAAAAGCTTGTTCACGACGGAAAAATCGATCAATTAGAATCCATGCGTTAAATAGGCTACGGAGTTGCGGAGCTGTATTGGAAGTGTTTACAAATTTCATTCGGGCGTTGGCTTTGCATATTGGCGGCAATACCGGAGGAGAAATATTGTGTCAAGATGTTTGTACCTGAGGGAGTCTCCGAGCCGGGCGCGGCGCGCGAGGAGGTTTGAGCCTTTTCCTCAAAGCCATAGGGTGGTTTATCGTTCGGCCGCCGATCTCCTGGCTCTGCAAGATCTTACGACCTTCGCTGGCGGCCGACGCCATACTGGCCGCCTGTAGAAATAAACTTTGAAATCTCCAGACACTGAGCGAAACTAACATTGGTATAATATGTGGGCGTAAATACCCTCAACATGATAACTTATACATTCAAGACAGTTGTTAATGACTTAATAATAAACTACTGTATCTGAGTAATATTCGTTGATAGTTGGTACCTATTATAGTGAAACTTTCTTGCGCTTGAGCTACTTTTCCAATTCTGGTAGCCGTGAAACCCCTGAATACTAAAGTAACAAAGTTAACTAGTTCACAACTCTGTAATTGTCGGTGTTAGCCATAATTCCGACTTAACCACCCTATAATAAATGAAAGGAATCCTAAATACTACATTCTGTTTCGATATTGGCGAACTTAAATTAATAATAGTTTGAATTGATACAAATTTTGTAACCTAGCGTTGAACATGAATTTTAATTCGCCGATGCTGATAAAGTGAATTACTATTGAAACTGTAGTGTCATCGAATTAAGGCAAGTCTTTCTTCTGTGGTCGTTTCGTTTGAATATATTTCATTGAACTATTGAAGTAATCGAGTTCAGCGTTATAGTTGCATACATATTTAATAATTTATTTAACGAGCTTTAAATAAAACCGTTAAAAAAACGTTACAATGCTAAATTTTAATTCCATTTAAAATCTTTACAAAATGTAATAGTGTGTAGCGTATACATTGTTATTATTGCAAATTGCACGTAATATAAGGTAATGCAATTACAATGAGGTATGTTTAATATAAAAAAATTGTATGGTATTGGTATATTTTATTTCATTCACATTTTTTTCGAAGAAAGGTGTGCTTATTATTAACCATTTTTCAAAAATAATGTCTATCAATTAAAGATGAAATTAATAGGTACATGCGTGTCCACTTTACTCTTAGGGACACAGAAAGTTTTACAAATGTAAAATTACATAACTAGAAAACAACGAACGGTTCTCGTTCAACATTTCATTGCACCGCAGCCATTCCACAATCATCGCTCTTTGCTCGCATCCCTGTTCAAGCTATCAATACAAACCAAATTGTTACTGTTGTTCGTATAGAAACTTATATAATGGGTCATAATTTAAACCAGTAGCATCCAATTTTGTTAGTAGTACGTAGTACGTAGTATTCAAACTACGAGTCCGTGGCGCGTTGGTTAGTGACCCTGACTAACGAGCTGTGGGTCCCGACGGGGCAAATATTTATTTGGCAGATAAATTATTGTACTCGGGTCTTGGACGTTTAATTTAAATTATGTTGTGTTCTGTGTGTCCGCCACCCGCAACACAGGAAAACCTAGCACGGGGGTGTGTGTAAGCTGTTAAAAAGAAACCCCTAATAATCTAGTTTCAAAAGTCAGTAACCAGTTCATACCAGCTGGAAAGCATCCATAATTTGCGTCATTAAAATGAACAAAAGAGGTCCTGAAGTTGGGGGGATTTGCCCATATACCAGAATCTAATTAGGTGATAGCGTGAATCTTCAGAATTCCTGATAAACTTCGTGGAAAATGAAAAAAGGTTACTAAAGATGGATTTAAGTTACGAGAAAGACTTTTTGCGGAATAAAGTTACGAAGAAAACTCTTCGATTCTCACGATTCGAGAGGGTGGCGTCTTCCCTGTTCGAATGCAATCGATGTTGCATAAGCTTTAAACGATCGATCTCTTTCTTTTTAACGTATTCAGAGTAGTAAAACTGTAGATAACATTTACTCCTTTAAACATAGCTTGATGCTCAAATTTTCATATCGATAGTGATATTCACCCTGAATATTAAGCTGTTGATAATATTTCTATCAACTATTTACATTATCTTACGAACTAGTAGGTAGATATAGATTTATAACTAGTTAACTACCTATATAAAAATGTGTGCGTATGTAAGACAATTTAATTAATATAATTTTAAGTCGTAACTGCAAACGAATAGTAGATACTGCATATTCTACTAATACATCATCATCAATTTGTCGGTACAAGAGTTCGTTATTGCCTACACGAAGCGACAGTTACACGATACACATAAAACAGCGAATGCTTATAAAGTTGACGTATTATTAACCCGAGATATGTAATAACATCACCAAGTTATTCCCTCCGGAACATTTTCAAACATAAACCGATTGAATGATCAATTTAATATAATGGTGTCTTGTATATTTGTACCTATTCAAGAAAAGCGTAATCAAATCAAAAATGAGTTTACCATGATTTTGCTTGTTATATTATCTTACCAATAAATAAAATTGAAGTGTGTCTGTGACATTGACATGAAGGTCAATAATTAAATTGGACGACTCGGTGGCGCGTTGGTCAGTGATCCTGACTAAACGCCGAGGACCCCGGGTTCAATCCCCGGCCGAGGCAGACATTTATTTGGCAGATAATTGTGTTGCTTTCTGTGTGTGTCCGCCACCTGCAAGACAGGGGATCCTAGTGATGGAGTGTGAGTGTGTAAGCGTTTATTTAGCGTTTATTGAATGGTATATGTTATTTATATGATATCTAAACATAATCTATGGTTTTTAGATTTTTGTCTATTTGTCTGCCTGTCGCG
>DWLO01001678.1:0-14272 GCA_018245335.1 Dalla quadristriga | reverse complement strand
TTATTTATATTTTTTATAATTCTATTACGATGTGAGCTGTTAAATTTAAAAAGAAATACATGCATATAGCCCATTCATTAAATATATTTAAAACTGAGAAAGGTACTAACATTAAAAGTTCCTTATGAACAAAATTGCTTTTACGACATTCGTTACTCGAAGAGTCGACATAGATACACATAAAAGTGAGGTAGGTACCTATTTCTTGCCAGCTCCAATTGCCTCGATAGATTTTGCCACGTCAGTGAAACGCCCGCTGAATTATCACCACCTTGCTTTCTCTTTCGCTACCTCTTCCTTATCTCTTTAAGTTTCTTCAAACTACAGTTAAACCTTTATTTTATGTAAACGTTTATTAGGGTTTCTTTACTCTTGATGTTCTCCTGATGGTCGTACCAATATTATTACCAACCAGATGGGCATATTTTCGTTGATTGACTCCTGAGGATTTAAGTTTGCTGGCTTGATTATGGTGTCAATCAGGTAGGCAAGAGTTGCCATCTTGAGCCAGCAGAAAGATATATTATAAAAAGGGCAGGGTGCTGAATTAAAATACCTACAATATTGGACAAAGTAGGGTAAAATAAAGCATTTATTTATCATTTCAGACATGACAATAAAACATCTCAAGTATTCTATTCCTTCCCAGCTTCAATTGCGTCGATAAAATTTTGTTGAGTCAGTGAGACGCCCCCTGAATTATCAGCACCTTGCTTACCGTTCCAGATCATTTGCTGTCTCGTTCAGTTCATTGCAATACTCATCGCTTTGACTATGTCCTTAAAATCGACAATCGCTTATCAAAAGACTTTCTGACACCATAAATTTGAGAACACTCTGGAAATTCCTCTGTGTATTCTTTTGAGAAATGCTCGTTGTTTCATAAATCTGACTAAGTATTCAATTTTTTTCTGCTATTGTAGCAAATGAATAAACGTTTTCTCACTCACACAGCTACATTAGTTTACTGAGTTGTGGTTGCGGGTGACTGACACGCATAGAAAACACCACTAACGAACCAAGACCCGAGACAAAACATTTTAATACCAAACAAATTTGTGTTCGGGGCGGAAATCAGATCAGCGACCCAAATCTGCCATGTTACAATTGATTTTCAAGCAATTGTTTTTCGGTCGGTATAATATGATTGCCGGTAGCAAAGCATCTGTGAAGCATCGGTAGCCTCGACTAGGGGTTATATTAACTAACTGACTATTACTCGTTGCCGGCTAGTGAAAAAATGAGTCACTATATTAACACGGATTTTTGCTTCCACACCTACGGGGCCGGAGCCGTTATCGTGCCGGTGCCGGCGCCGTATCGGCTAGTGGAAAAACGAACACTGGTATGTCGATAAAAACGTAAAAATTGCTTTTTGCCAGAAATTATTATAATTATATTTAAACAAAATAATGAGAGCTGTAGGTACTTAATAAAGAGTTTTTTAATATCTTTACATTTTACTCACGAGAATTATTGTTGCAAACCAAAATAAAATTTCGTAAGAGGCTTAAAACTGGAGAGTTCTGAACCATAAGTTAAGTGTACTTACACGAAATAATAATCTAAAAATTGTATCAAAAGTGCCTACCTACTGTTCGTTATACTCGAAACCGAGTTAAAGTTTTGAAAAGAAAACTTGGAGGGTTCTTTAACACACATTTTGGTTCAAAATGCAGACTATAAAAAATGCACAAACATTTCATCGCTGGCTCCCTACTTAGCACAGGCCTTCTCTCTGAAATAAACATTTACCTATTCGTGATTAGTAGTGTTTAAAAATTCAGATAAGGGCATTAAATCTATTATGAAATGTCCAACATTTAACAAAATAGCAGACTTGACTAAAATAGCATTTCGAGTCTCCCTCCCTCCACCTCCCTGGGATGTCGGAGGCGACTAATGGGATAACTTCGATAGGTAGCAGTGTCTCTTGTGTATCAAGACACCTACTGCGTTAACCAAAACCCAACTGCCAAGACCGTAATTAACTACATTTCCTACTTCTGGTTGGCTTTTGTCAAACTATGGAACTTCAAAAGGTGGATGTGGACATAGTAACTTAACTATACATTGGATTAAGATTATCGCTATTTGGCCTTTTGGCCAAATAGCTAAGATCACTCGAGCTTTCGCTGTTTTCTAATGACCTTAGTGTGGGACTGAAACATAAAAGCGTTTATGATGCGTCGAAGCGGCGAAGAACCTTTGCTAGGCCACGCCTTCAACCTCTACTATTAGTGACTCTACAAGCACGGGTGTCTGCTCCGAAAGAGAAAGATTAAGGGACATAGTTCACCACGTTGGTCAAGCGGTATCAGACTCCACATTTGTCTCAAGAACATCATGGGAAACGCCACGTATGCAGGTTTCTTCACGATGTTTGCGTTGAACGTTAAAGAGATATTCGATTGTTTAAAAGCGCACATGATTTATTATTATTATTATTTTACTCTTTATTGTACACCATAAAAAAATACAATGTACATGTAATGACAGATACTAAAATTCTAAGGTACAAGGGCGGCCTTATCGCTAAGCAGCGATTACAAAAATTCGAAGGTGACCAGTTCCTCTGTAGGTTATAAAAGCAGTGATAGATTACCCAAAAAATACTCGGCGTCCGACATATACATTGCACTACTACTAACTAAATTGGACGCTAATGTAAGTAATGTGGAGCCGCCATTAAAAAAACCAACGACTACAAGTGGGTAATGTATTGCGGAGCGCTCCGAACATGAACAAGATAGAACACGATCCAGCTAGAGACACTTGACATACACGTTACTCTTGCCTCATGTGTTTTTTAGACTTATGTGCTGAATGTAAGAGGCTCGAGCGGGGGTTTTTACCTCTGGCGTAAAATTAGGAGTGTTCAAAAGTGTATGTTTGTGTGCCTGCTATAAATTCAATAAAATTCCTTTATTTAGAACGAGAGAGAGCCCGTGACTTCGCCCGCGTAAAAAGGGATATAGACAATAAAAGCTATAACTACAAAACCGTTTGAGGTATTAAGATAAAACATTGCTTTTGCGGTAGGTTAGTGTACCCCCTACAAGCCCTGAAAATGTCATCAAATTCGCTACAAACAAATACGCAGACAGATTATGTTTAGGTGTTATAAAAATTGCGTATTCCATTTAATTATTGACTTTAATTTTAATATAACAGACAGACAATCCAATTTTATTGTTTTTTAAGATAGAATCGCATAGAATACACGTTTATTTCGTCAAATAACGTAGTGCAACAATATACATCAAGGAGTTTCCTAGAACATTATTTGTGGTACAAGGTGTAGTTCAGTACAATACTTGAAGAAAGAGGAGCGCACTCAGCATTTGCTGCGGTAAACCGCAACCGCTGGTTTTCAGTGCGACCCACTTTGTCGCGCAGTTTGGACTGGCGGTGTACTAACGAAATCTCTTAACTTACTCAACTTAACATTATTACCGTACAACAAGCACAAGAAACAAACTGGACAACATACTATCGATTCCTTTGAAACCTCCCATGGCAACGCCTGATAATATCTTAATCTTTCTCATACTGTTTAGAAAAGGTCTGGAGAAAAATAAAAACGGATAAATTTGTTCCAATAATTTTTATACAGTTTTTTTCTGTTACTCTCAACGTTTCCGACCGAAACCGACCGAACTTTCGATAAGGGGTGGACCAAGTATAATATTACAAACGGGACTCTTATAGCCGCGCGCCGAGTGTCAATCGTAACTGATAAGTAGACAAGATCAAACCACCGTGGTATTAGCAGGTGGTAAAACCTGTGTAAAGTGCACCGGGGGCGATACTACCTCCAGACTAACTTCTTCCGCGGAATACTTGTTTTCAACAATTGTGTTCTGATCGGAAAGGTTTGGATGCCGGTTACACTTGTACAAGACGCGACCACTTCTGTCCCCATGGATAGCAAGGCACCTGTGAGCAGCTTCGAATAGGACAGGTCTATAGTAATTGTAAGCTCGCTTATTTCGTAATGTTGTATTTCAGCAATATCTGGAATGTTACTTACCGCTCCAGGTATAGTTCAAAGGTGATTACTTTCCTTAGAAATAACTTCACGTCCGACTCGGCTACGTTAAGAAGAAAAATATTTAGCCAATGTCTTTAATTCCGTTATATCGGAGCAGGAAGCTAGACTTAAAACGGAGCGTTGCGACAAGAAAAAGAAAATAAGCCATCGCGAGATAGGAAATAGGAAAAACGTTTTTAGTAGAGGGAACAAGGTTTTGTGCCACATTACAATATGAACGAGACACGTTGCTACGAGTAGGCGAGAAAAAGTTGGGGTTTTAAGGGGATTACCTAAATTTATAAAACAGAAAATGTTCGTACTTGTACTACCTACTATTTCTGTTTCATTTCTTTAACGCCACCGTGGCAGAAGCTGTTTAAACACGTTGGTTATGTAAGACAGCTTTGCTAATACCAGCCGTTAGTTTTTGAGATTCAGTACTTTGTAGGTAATCTGAAACAAAAAAGGGTACATACCTACGTATCTTTGCCGCCAAAACCTATTTCTACGGTCAGTATAATAAGCAGCTATACGTGTAAACACAAGTTGACCAGTAACAAATTGGTGGGAGGTAGTTCATCGGTCCTATTGACTTATTCGACGGGGTGGTGTGGTCAACCGAGTCATTTGTCACGGCGCCCTCTAGGACTAGGGAGGGGCCGCTTCCCAAACGCGTTAAGTACATTTTGATGGAACCTAATCGTACTGTTGATTAATGATGTAGTGTACCACCATTACTTTTTAATGGCAACTATGTTCATTAATCTGCATTTTGTGTTTTCGAGCACAAAACGATTTCATATTTTTGAATTATCTTATAGTGTGGTTATTTTATTTTGTCATAATTTATGTCAATTGGTACATTGGATTTAGTAGGTATTAGGTTTCCTGAATTGTGTGTTCAGATTAAATATTGAAATACAGTTTATTCTGTTTTGGGTTCATGAAAACTTTTACTCATCAAACTTTCGACAGCGGTCGGCGCGGCTTGATGTCGGTCTATCAGTTACGATTGTCACTCCCCGCGCGACTATGAGTGGAGCGCGCAGTACTGACGTACTCACGACGTACTCCAGCACGTTGCTCCAATGTGGATTGGTGGAGGTGTTAGTGGCCAACCCTAGCTTCGGAAGTTTTTAGACCGGCTGAAAGCTTCGACAAGGCTTGGCAACTGTTATCTAAACAATCGGAATTGACGGCTTAACGAGCCCTTGAGGCACGGAAGCGCTCATGAAGTTCCATCACTACCAGTCTTCCATCCAATTGCTGACCGCAGCCTGCGCGGCTTGATCAGCTCGATCAGCTTACGTCTGACAGTGCGCACTGAAGATAGGCGCCGTAGTCAACGCTACGGAAAATGCTAAGTGGCTACAGTTCTCTAGCACTATAACGCATGCGAAAATAGGACATACCTATTACTCACACATCTTATAACAAAAAATTTTTTGCTTCTGTTTTCTTAAGCCTAGAGCTTTAAAGCTATTTCTATTATATTCTACATACGCCGCGCTGCTATGAGTGCTTCGAGAAGTACGTAGGTACCGACGCTCAATTGTACAATACATGAGATGGACTGAGAAAAATAGAACATTCACTTACATACGAGTACATTGAAAATCGGGAAACAACAACGTCATTGTGAAAAATTAGACGGAGAAATAAACAGGAGTGCTTGCATGCACTGTATTGCATTGTTTTCAAAAGAGACGCGAGCGGCGGTCTTTGCTACTTAGGGTTGCGTACTTGCAGGACTTTTTAAAATGAAATTTTTCACATCTCAGGCACCACAGACGTTTTGTCAGGTAGAACCTGCATACGGTTCGCCCGGGGCGGTACCACCGCCACACCCATTTTTGAAATGAATCTTGGACCAGCTTCAACTAGTTAATTCATGAAATTAACTAACTAGTGTTTAAGACAACTACTAATGACAAAGACAAATACTAACGATTACTAATTGGACGATTACTAATATTTACTAACAGGACTGTCTTACTAACAGTCCTAACTCATTCAGTCTTATTACCTACTACCGAATTAACAGGATTGACTATCTAACTAACAGTTCTACGTACGGTCCTATTAGAAGTCCATGGGCGGCAGTTGATGGTGGGACCCATTACACAAATGTACTGCATAGGAGACCATGAACGTTAGAATACGTCATCATACTAACATAATAAATGTGAAAATTTGTTTGTTTGTTTGTGTGATACGCCTTCACGGCTGAACCATACAACCGATCTTCATAGCATTTGTAGAGAGATAGTTTGACGAAGTCATTTTATAAATGCACGATGGTTTCCGGTGCAATACAGTATTGGACCGGTGACGCTGTAGGACAATAGCTTTGACTACAATACCTATTGTAATTTTTTTTTTTTTTATTTGGCTATAAGAAAATCCATAATAGATGAATAGACGTTTTGAAGGAGATATGATTTGTGGTGGTGATATATGAGTAAAAAACTTACCTCGTGGTTTCATATTTTGTGTGCCGGATTTCTTTACGAGACTTTCTGTCTCGTTTATTTTACTAGGTATGCACAGACTTGTAAAAAAAGAAGGACTCCGCGCCGCTCATGTCGAAACAGAAGCACCTAACAATGTATTACTGCGTAATTTGAGGGATGCCGGATGAATGCAATGGCGTTCTCCACGCTATGATGTAAGTGTGTGCGTGAGGCGTTGTATGTGTACGAATAGATCGGCACAGTCAGAGTGCTTCACTTTCGATGTAGGTGGCGCGGGGTCCATCTTTTTTTACTAGCCCATGTAGTTACGTAATTTATCTAAAGAAAATATAAATGAGCACGTGAAGCAGGATTTTGCCCGGCTGGCTAAGGCGATACGTTGCGCGGAGACACTGCCTAAGATAACTTTAGACTCTAACGTCGCAGGTGTGTTAACTCCGAAAGCTGAAAAAATTTAGCCCGAACCGAATCATTTTTGATGTTTAATTTTCTGCTGTCTCTCTACATACCATCTCGTGGTTTAATATTTTGTGTGTGGCGGTATTTTCCTTTCTTTCTCGTTTATTTTACTAGTTAATTAATTTAGCTTAGAAAATGTGAATGGGCCCTTCAAGACGCTGGCAGGATTTCGCCCGTCTGGCTAAGGCAATTCTGCTTGGGATCACTTTATACTCCAACATCGCAGGTGGGTTAGCTCTGAAAGCTAAGAAAATGTAGCCCGAACCGAATCATTCTTTTATTTCATTTTTCTGACGTCTCTTTACATAGAGAATGGAATACCTAGTAATATAATATTCAAAACTGTGTCAATCTGAATCTGAATTGTGTACGTATTTGAATGTTTATAGCACCATAATGGTATAACCGTTGGAAAAAGTAAGTTTTGTTTCATAATACGGAACTTTCACTCCCGAGTCCCAATAGCACTTGACAGATATTTTTACTTCCATTTGCGAAACACGGCTTGTGTCTGTACCTGTACTGCCCTCGGCTCCTAATTAGGGACGGCCACATGACTATTTAAATAAAAACATTGAATAATTAACTAAGGAAACCATACAACTCTGTTCGGCGGAAGTTTTAAAGGGCCGGGACGTTTGCAAAGAAAAGGTCTAGTCACTGTATGAATACATTGCTACCGTATTACAGAACGATTCAGTTAACTGCTTAGGAAATGTTAATTGAAGATTCGGAAAGCCACTATTTAATTTAAACGAGCTAATTTTGTTGTGTCTATCTTACTTACTTACTCACTTAAAGCTGTTGAATAATTTAAATTGGAAAATGTTCCTAAAACAATCTGTAATTTAAGATAAGATAAGATATCATTTATTCATAATGGTACCACTTACAATTTTCAAAAATAAATACAAGACACACAATATAAATCGGAATCATTATAAATCGTAAGTGGTTCGCATTACAAATAAGATCCTGCTCAGCATTATGCTGGTTGTCCAAGAGCAACCAGCGCTGGTCTTCCGCAGGCTCCGTTTGGTGATGCCACGGCTGTCAGTCAGTATTCTCGCACCACTAGCCTCGGCGTATACGTCACCAATAATATTTAATTGTTCTGTGGTACGCCCTCCCTTGTCACCAGTTGACAGTTATACAAATATAATATTTAATCTATGGCTGTCTAATTGACAGTTCGGTTTGACTTATATTTTAATAATACTACATCTTAATACTAATACTTTTAATTTACTATAAACCTACTACTAATTTCTAGTAGGTCCGACTAGATTTGCATACGTGACTTTACAGAGATCAAAATTGGCCCTTGGCTTCTTACAATATTAATACAATTTTTTTCAATTTTCATGTGTTATAGTAGTCTATTTCAAGACCTACTATTACTGAGTGAATCTTAACATTTTGGTAAGTATCAGTACCTTGTATGTTAATACGAATAATCTTAACAATTAAATTGTGAAAAAGCTTTAAATAAATCGCGAAATCAATTTCACAATATAGCCTATACAAATACTTATTATGTTAGATGATAAATTATTCAGTATAACATACATGTCGGCAGGTAGGTACCTACGTCGCTAATGTTTTATTTCGTCTGTGGATTTTCAGTAGTTTTTGAATAATGCAAACGCGGTATCCCTTATTTTTTTCCGCTTACCGTAAATATAAGGGTCTATAGACATTACAATTAAATTGCGTATCTCTATTTATATTCATGAGGCCCGCGCCTTACCTTTATACAATAAAATGCCATACACTATGGTTTGCGCTTACCTGGGCAAAGGTATATCAGATAAACAGATAGAAAATATTACCCGTCCTAGAAACCTTCATAGATAAAAGTAATAATAATAAGTCTTAAACACAATACAAACAACTCAAAACAATACTGTGAAAAACGGGCCAGCGGGTCTCTGACCCCCTTCCAATAACTTTAGCCTATTAATGAAGTAACTGCACTTCGGACTGTTCTTTCTTTGGTCCATAACCTCACTTCAGTCCTACTTTCATGAGCAACACTGGTCTGTTATTTTTATTGCTTTACATTTTGCACGTACATGCGAGCACAATCTATCCAATTAGTAGATACTATTTCGTATGAAGATCAATTATTTCTTAATTTCGTTCAGAATCCTACTACTAGAAGTTTTCTTAAGGAATAACGAAATTATGAAATCAAGCCAAAATTAAGTTATAACTTTAGCGAATATTTTTATCACTATTATTAGTTTCAGTTTGTTTATTCTTTATGGCCTAACTTTAGCAAGTATTTAGAAGAATACAACTTATATAATTCGAAAGGTACTATGCCATAAATGTGTATATTTATAACTTATAGACAACTTGGTAGCGCGTTAGGCTATTTAATTTATGTAATGCTAGTCGGTAATAACAACCCTAGATCAAGTTAAAGCAATATCCCGCACAAAATAGCTAAACCCGATTTCCTTGCAGACAATTTGGGTACTCGGTTTTGCCGCGTAACGAAGCACGCTAGCGAACCTAACTCGATAATAACTTCAGTCTACCGCCCTGCGAGTATGTAGTTACTTACTAGCTATATTATATTCAAAATTTTAATACCCTACAAAATGACTCCTCATAAAATCACTGTCAGCGATAAGTACCTAAGTAGGCTTACCCAATGAAAATACATAGAAAATATTATTTAAGGCGCATCCTTAAAATCTTATTGGCAAATTTTAAGTTTCTAAGTTAGGTCTAGTCTAAGTTTTGATGAGTGAGTAAATCAGTAAAAGCAAAATAGCCTTTTTGGATGTTTGGAATCCTAGGTGGTCAAGGGGGCCTTATTTGTGATACCAAATTGCAAGTTTTTGAGTATTTGAGTTATGAAGCAATCGAAATTAGCTAAAGATGGTGCGTGTCAATATAGATTGCCCTCGCCCTGTTTCTTTCTGTACTTGGCTGACACACTGTGATGTATCTATCTCGACATACTAAAATATTCTCAATATTTTTATTTAAGCATGAAATGTTAATAAGTAAGCGAGATCACCAGCTGAACTTATTCTGATCACGTTTAATGATCACCATGACCACGACGGATAGTGCTACAAAAATGGGGATCATTAATAAATTACTGATTTTGTAACAATACTCTTTATCTTATGCATCATATGACATCGCCCTGGCACAACTGAATTTCCTCGGGGATTTCCTTTCGAATTGAAACCCAGCGAAACATTTCTAATACATTTTAATGAGATGCACAGCAACTTGAAATAATGTAGTTGGAATGAATGAAGCTCCGAATAATTCTGAAAATATTCTGAGTGTTTCTTTTAACAAACAGGCGAAATCCGCGAACATAAGAGATACATAAAAACGATCTTTGGTAGTTCTTGATGGTTTTGTATGAAAACAGTTTTGGCATATTTTATATTCATCATTTTTGATTTGTTGGATTGGTCTCCGCCCGAAATGAATGGCAGAATAACTATTAAAACATTTTAAAAATGAAGGAAAACAAATTAAAGATTTAACAAATTGACGACGTTCGGTTTGTTAGGTTGTTGTTTGTCCCGTGTGTTTTCCTAAACCAATGATCCGATTTGATGAAACTTTGTTGAGTTGTTATGCGCACCCAAACGAGCGTTACTGAGTTGTTTAAAAAATAATTACCGACCAAGGATAGCGCAGGACAACGTCTGCCGGGCCAGCTAGCTATAAAACACAAAATGTCATTCATATATTTTATTATATTATAACAGCAAACGGGCATGCAGTCCTACCATACCCTACTGCCCATAGATATTTGTCACAAACCCTGAATAGGGCTAAAGTCGTCTGAGGACTGATATCGTAACTCCTTACCGTTCCAATACAGATCTCAGATTAAAAATGGCGGCAGTGTAAACAACTCGGCGCTCTGCTATAACTCAACGATAAACTTATAATCTATTTGACCATAAAAGCTGCATAACCGAACGTAACGAAGCTAACGACGCTACGTAATAAAGTAGGCGCGATGTTGTTAAAAGTTCTCGTGGGTTGTAATGAATTAAAATACTTTGGGTACCCCGGTCGTTTAGGAAAAGTTGATGTGCTTAAGCAAATGCCTGCCCGAAACAGGATCCCGTAATCATAAATTAAATGGTTCTTATAATGACCTAGTAAAACAGAAACGGCTACGAAGCCGCCATAAATATTTAGCAACCTTATTTTAATTAATGAGAACATTATTTTCCGTTCTGAATATTATTAAAAATTACATTAAATATTGTTTTTATAAAAATATCGGTATGGATTTACATAAGAGACATCAGTAACGATCAAGACCCAAAAACGAACTTATCATCTCTGGCATAAATATTTATTTTTAAGTTTAGATGATAGCAAACGAGCATGCAGTCCCATCATGGACATCTGTGACACACATCGTATAATTAGTATTTGCTGTTCATATATTAGTTATTGAGGTTAGTCCTCGTTAGTGACAAGACTGTGGGAGTAAGACTGTAAGTTAGTCCTATTAGTAAATATTAGTAGTTGTCCAGTTAATAATATAGTCGTTAGTACTTGTCCTATTCTAAGCTGGTCACAGGTGCGTTGCTACCCCTTATAACTGAAAGAGATGACGCCCTTTATTTTTTGGCTGTTGGCTGTTGGGAATTTTAGTTTGGCTGTTGGGAATGCGTACTCTTAAGAGGACTATCAAGTTCTGCATCTCTCTCGATCTCACATTCTAACATTGTCAATGACTTTAAAAGCTTAGGTATTAAATTTTTGACACAGAGTCGCCGTGCTCTGCGAGATAAATTACGAATTGGTTTCGCCCTATTTCTCTTTCAAAAACTAGGTAGGTATATGAAAATTATAATGTCTTAAATGTCCTTTATTTAATTTTTATTATGAACAATGATAATTAATCACATTTTTCAAAGATTCCTCTTCTTTTCTTAAGTTAGAATGTGAAAGCGAGAGAAATGCGAAACGTGACAGGTCTTTAAACACTTCAAGCTCATGCTCTTGTACGTTTTTAAAACTAGTGTATGCATATAATTTAGTTACTACGACAAGAATAAACGAGTAAATTTTAGAACATTCAACGCATTCAACAATGCCAACACCTTTGTCAACTTGACCGAAATCAAACACCGGTCATAGGTACCCATACCCACATACATTTTTAATGTCCAGTGACACTTCGGCTCGGCACATGGAAACGTCGACAGTTACACCATTTGTGCATTTGCGGCAATGTGGGTTTGATTAGGCAGGCAGTCGACACCGGGCAGGGTGTGACCTGTTAATCCATTTATCCTGTAACCCCACCTGCCTTCGGCCATTGTCTGTTATGAACCCGGCTTTGTAACATTAATCAGTGAATTCAGTTTCCCATCTGGAATTAAAACGAATATATAGTGTGTTTCTGTAAGTGTGATGTAAAAATTCATTGGAATTATGTAAATGTATTAACTGTAACTGTGTAATGTAATTGCCTGTAGGTGTTATAACCTATATAGTTCGCTAGGGGCAGTACCATCGCCACACCCATTCTGCCATGAAATTATTGTTTTTCAACAATTGTGTTTCGGTCGGAAAGGTATGGATGCCGGTTACTCCGTTACAGTTATACAAGAGGCGACCATCCTAATCTTCAGGGATAGCAACGCATCTGTGACCAGCTTCGAACAGGACTACTAATAACCGCTACTAACAGGACTATCACTAACACCGACTAACATTCCTTTCTCCCATGGTCCTTATACTAACGAATAGTGACCAACTAACATCCTATTAACATCTCATACTAACTACACTAACATCCCCAATTCCTCTTACGGTAATGTTCGAGTATTTTCATGAGTATCGGTCTCATGATCGGTATGATCTCCTCACCCCCCCCCCCTTCCCCCATATGCAATATAAGGAATCATAGTGTTATAGCGATTATTATTATTTACAGAAGCCGTCCGTCAATATCAAGGAGTATAAATTCCCTAAGTCCAAACATGTGTGCAATTAGTTTCCGGCACCTTTTAATTACTATAGAACAATAAATACCTACATAGATTACGGTTCTATTTCCCGGATTATTTCTATAAGCACAGGATTTTCCATAAACGACCAGGCCCTGAAGTATTTTAATTCATAATGGCCCGACCGAAGTTTAAATAACGCTGTGCGTATTTTATTACTTCGCGAAGTAAGTTACGCGGTTATTTTATTGCCAAATATTATTATCCTTTCTTAATTAAAAATAAGTTAACTCTGTGAAACAAAACTTTACCACTTTGATCTAACTACTGATCAAGGATCCAAGCATCATCAACCGATCCCCGACCCTCTACTGGGCATCGGGCTCCTTGCAAGAGCTCAAAAGCATTTAGATCAAATTCCAAAGTAGCTAAGAGTGCTGACTAACTGCCAGCCGAGACCGACGCGACATAATTCGTCAATCAGTTACGGTTGACACTCACCGCGCGACCATGAACGCTTCAAGTTTCTAGCTTAAAGTTAAATCAAAACAGGTAGGATCAAAATAAGTAGGAGCAAAACCTAAAAAACTAGCTTATCTTCGGAGGGCATACTCAACAGCCAGAGCCAGCTTTTGTCGATATTTAGCAGTCAGTGGTTTTCGGGTACTCTAAAAACTTGAGGCATTTAGGTTGATCAACACCCACCATTGGAACAGCGTCGTACGCTTCAAACCTCAACTGTAAAAACTCTGCAGCTAAGTCAATAGTAAGTCTCTCTCCCGCCATTGTAACCCACATTGATGCAACATGAGTTATAGTTCTTGAGTAAATCTAGCGAAGTTAATGTTGTTAATAACATAATAATTATAACCAAAGTATCGACTTCTGAATAGGTTGCACTGAAGATCACCGCTGTTGGTTTTTCATCAAGCCATCAGCAAATGTTGAGTGCAAGTCATTTGGGGTATGGCACTATGATATAAATGAAATCTTAGGTAGTAGTTTTAACGAGTAATTGTAAATTTTTATAGTGTATTTGCTTATTGAAATAAACTGTGTTGTGATGAAGTAGGTATTAAGTAATATAACTATTCTATTCTCTGTGAGACGTTTATTAGTTATCTTCAATAGACGGTAATTAATGATTACGACGATACATCGATCGTTCATTTTAATTTTTATTTTAAAGTTATTTGACGGATTAAGAAAATGATTTTATACATTTCAGAAATAATTACTTACTAAGTCTTAAAATAATTCCGTGAACTAATTCGTGAAAATATAGTAGTGGAACATGAACAATAATAAGGGTCCACTACATAAAAAAATTCTCGAAAAAATTT